>JAAMPI010000724.1:0-27417 GCA_013054445.1 Cudoniella acicularis | reverse complement strand
CGCTTCTGCTAGCAAGATATATTGATGAACAGGTGTATTTTCGTCGCCTGCGTCAATGAGACTCGACGCGTTTGGTGCTTCGAAAGACAGGAGTTCCTCTTCGAGAGCTTGTGCTTTATCGAGAGCTTGCAGTGAAGCTGCGGAGGGAAGATCAATTCCAAATGCCATGTCGAGAGAGAAGAGATCGAGTGCCGCGGTGTCTTGTGCTAAGGTTTTCCGATAAGAGCGGATGAGACGACCGACTTGTGCGAAGAGGCGTTGGACTTGCGGCGCTACGCCCGTCCATGGATGGGGAAAGATTTGGATCTTGTCTTCTGAGGTGCTCGCTGGTGTTGTTGGACCTTGTGCATCTAAATCTGAAAATCCAAATTCATCCAAGTCGTCTTCAACGAAGCCGGCAAGCATATCCCAGTATAGTATACATTGCTCGAAAAACTCATTTTGACGTCTTTGCTTAGTATCAATTCCTCCTCCCTGTTGCTCCAACCTTCTTCTATTCAACCTCTTGGCAGTTTTGAGGTGAACTAAGCCTAGATCTTTGGGATCGTGCCAAGCGGTTGTCTGTCCGACGAGAAGAACAGTCAAGAGTGTCTTGTCGAGATTCTCCGTCTGTTCTATCGTCCCTTGCTGAAGCTGGTATAAACATCGATACGTTTCTTGTTGCATTTGTATCCCAACAGGCGTCATCCGTGGAAAGTGGTTGGCGAGATATGCAGCGGCCATGCTTTGGATAGCATAGTAGATTGGGGCAGAGCCATCCCATAACCTCCCAACGGTGGAGCGAAAGGGATTGAGGGTGCCGTCGAAGGAGGAGAAAATCTGACAGACGTAGTTGAAGTAATACTCGACAAGCATAGTAGGAAGATGAAGCAGAAACTCCGGAACTGTGGACCGATGCAACTGCTGCCGTATCGCCGCAAGACTGTCTGTAAACTGGCTGGAGTCCTTTTTTCTCTGGCCTTCTCTTTCCCCCATCGTTGACACTGCAGCACTATCCCCATCCTCATTCTCAGGCCTCTCCCGAACACCCCTCCCATACCCATTCACACCGGAATCTCCACCTACTCTTACCCCCTCTCCCAACCGTTCCTGGCACCCCTCATCCACTGAACCAGACACCACACTTCCACTTCCCTCCCCACCTCCCTTTCCCCCACTCCTATCCACAACAAAATTAACCATCTCTTCACTCCTCACAAGCAGCTTCTCATGCTTGGTAACCCAAACCAACGGTTTAGTCTTATACCCCGGACACAGTAACCCCTTCTTACTACATTGAATACATTCCGGTTTTTTCTCATCACATTTCAACTATTCCCATTTCTAAATCAGCCGCTCCTCCCTTCAACATGAAAACATTAAAATGAGCAAAGGGAAGGGGAGGGAGGTTTGAACATACCCGTTTACCCTTACACCTCAAACACCCATTCCTCGACTTCGGCGCTCTTCTCGGATTTGATGGCGAAGCCACAGTGTTTCTATTTGTCTCCATTGGTTTATCTGTCTCCATCTTTTTGTGCTCGTACTGTAATATATGTACCCTGGATTCACACCTGGATTAATGGATTGGGGAGAGAATTTGAGAGAGAAATTCCAAAAGTGGGGTGGATTCAGAGCTTCTGCTTGGCCATATATGGCAGAGACAGAATCGATTAAATTTGACGTTGACGGTGCCAGGGCTTTACAGAATTCCCCTGGTACTGGCTCTGGAAAAACGGTATATTGAGTCGTTTTGCGTGTATAGTTAGTTGCCCTCTTACGCAAGGTAGTGTAGTGGGGATCAAAGATAAGAACGGCCGGCACGTGTGAGAGGCAATACTTCCTCACGTGTCCTTGCCCCACTTAATGCCCGCTTGGGCGACGGACTACTACTTACTTAGCTAGACCTTTAGAGAATAATAGACAGAAGGGTTTGATAGAAAATCAAGGATCTATTCATAATTCTCTGTGTTGTACTGTATCTACAATTCAAAGTGTTACACTTCCAGAAGTCATGCTATGAGACTGATATCTCCAAAAAAAAACTTCTAAAAATGCTCACTTGAATCGATCAATACGTACCCCAGTAGGTATTTATTTCCTTTCTACTGCCTGCCAGGCCATGTGTGTGTGTATCCGCTCGAGATGTATGTATGAATCCATCAAACATCTTCATGCTATGCTCCATGCCCAAAACGCCCACGCTTGTTCGCTTACCTGCCATGTGTGTAATATCATACAGGAATATTTGTTCTTTTTTTTTGCAACTCACTTTCGCAATTCAATTCAACTCCCCTTGCCATGCATGCATCATCGTAGAAGACCCAGGGTATCAATCAACCAATAAGCCAACCAAACCACAGAGAAAAATTGCAAGAAGCATTGCATCTCAATAAACCACCAATATCATCATCTTTCGCACATCCAATTCCCAATCATCAAATACAGTAATTAATGTGTCTTCTTTCGTTGTCTTGGAGTCCCGTTTGCAGCTTCACCAATAGCCATTCCCTCTCGTTCCTCTCGAGTCTTCATGCGCTCCCTGATAATAGCATATTCCTTCATCACCTTTTCGTGAACCACGCGAGCCCCCTGCCAATGGTTGAGTACAGCAGTATCCTCTCTCAAACCCTGTCGATATTTCTCGATTACCCGATCGTTTTCCGTTTTCTCTTCTCCCATGTTGTCCACCTGAATTTGTCTTGCAACAAGATGTAACATGAATTTTTTGTTGAAAGAAGCCCATTCATCCATGTAAGTCGCGAACTGCTTTCTGAATTCCACGTAAGAAGCCATTGTGTAGCGTTCGTAAGGTGAAGGTTGTTGTGGAGCAGACGGAATTTCTGGCGGGGTTGGAAGATTCAGCGAGGAGATGATGTCCTTGAGTTTTAGATCATCAAAGCTGACTTTCAATGCCTCTGTATCTATGGGTGACTGCGATGGAGAAGGACCAGCTGGGCGCTTGAGCTGTTCGGTCTTGATGTTCAGATTTGCCGTGAATGGAGGTACAGTATGCGTGGCAGGAGGTGTGTCCACATCCATAGCATCTGGGCTTGGAACTACTTGTGGTGAGGGTGCAGCTGGTTTTGGCGCAAAAAATGGCTTCTCATCGGACGCCTCACTCTCATCAACAACTGCAGCCGTGCCCATGGTCGGTCGTGGTACGGAGGTTCTCTTTCTTCCTGGAGAAGGACGCGCAGGAATACTTGGCGGTGCGAAAGTCTGCGGCTTGAAGATCTCCTTCCATTCCTCTGATGAAAATTTCGTGCCTCCGGGAGATTCGGTAGTAGTTTCTGGTACGGGAGGCGGTTGAGCAAATTTGGGGTCGATGGGTCGAAGTTTGACAGGTGAGCGTCCCCTAGACCGACTACCAGACTGAGCACGTCCCCTATTTGGTCCACTTGCTGGTTTCTGCTCTGGCTTGAAATAATCTGCACCAGCTTCAAACTTTCCCGTCCAGTCCTCGGGCGTGAACTTGGTACTGATATTTTCTGCGCTATTGCTGGTGAAGCCGTTGTGTGTAGAATTCGTACGTTTGAAAGTGTCATTATCGACATTAAAGGAGAATCTAGATTGACGATCGAAGTGATTAGCATTGGCTTTCAATTGCTCCAAATTTTGCCAAAAATCACGCGCTTTGCTAGAATGATCCAAATGAATAGAATGCAAAATCTTGGAGGGCTTCATCTTTTTCGATGGACTTCCTGTATCAACAGGATCTCGATAATTGCTCCAATGACCATGGTTGTTTTGGATTTTGCCATATGCAGACTGCTGAACACCATTACCGTTATTGGTGCGTGCAGGTTCAGTTGCCATTCGATTGAGACCAGCGGAAGCGCTCTGCTTCTTGCTTRRAAGAAGTTGATCGATGACATTACGCTGCATGTCCTCAAAAGCATTCAGAGACTTGGGATCGGCAGCGACTCCACTGGGAGGTGTCGTAGGCACTTCGCCGTTGGGGAAGAGGTTTGGATACTTGTCAGGCGTGAAAAAATAATCTTCGGACTGCCGTGCCGTTCTAGAGTCTTTGGACGGAGATTTATCTGCAGCTGTGGGAAATTTGACTGAATAGTTCGAATTGCGCTTATGATCGGAGGAGAAAGAAATATTTTCGAGTTTTGCATACATTTTAGACTCGTCAGGTTTGTCGTTCTTGAAAGAATCAGACCGAAGGGGAGGTCCATCTGGAGGAAAACCATTTAGCGGTGGTTCAGCACCCGGATTCTCTTTCATCCACTGCCGGAATTTCCCAATATTACTAATAGGCTTACGTGGAATGGATGAAGCCTGATTGGCATTCGGCGCCTCTTGGGGACGTGCTGAACTAGCAGAAGTACCGTTGGTAGCCTTCGCGGAAGATCGAGGTTTCCCAAACGGCTCGTTCATCCGGATCGGCTCATCATCGCTCGAGTCATCCAAGTCAACCGTTGGATTCCTTCCATTTGTACTCGCCGCTGTAGCGGAACGTCGTCGGTTAGATGACATGTTGGGGTCTGAACCGGCTCTGGGAACATGCTTCGAGCTGGGAGACTCTCGGGTGCTCTTGGACCTATTTATATTAGCATTTCCGTTTGGATCAAACTTCTCTCCTCCATGCGTAGCATAAGGTGTGCTCAGACGCGGCTCAAACTGTGGAACTTTATTCTTGAACTGCTGCAACGGATCTGCAGCCACTTTCGTCAGTGGTGGTTGGGGTTGTCGTGGCGGAGGGTCCGGGGGAGCTGCCCGCTGTGTAAAGTAAGCCCCTCTGGGTGCTGCAGGTTCATCTCCTCCAGGTGTATTTGGCATAAAGCCCTTTCTTGCGTTTGTGCTCTGGCTTCTCTTTGGAGTTGAGGACGATTGGCCATTTTTAAATTCTTCAAACCCAGGTCGAGCTTTTGGGGGTGGCGCATGAGTCTTAGCATTACTTTCCTCTCGCCCAGACCGTGGTGTTTCTCTCGGTGGTGGTTTTGGAGCAGCCCAAGTTCTTTCTGGACCAGGTTTTGTTGTGTTATGGCTCGTTGTGTTGTGGCTTTTCATGCTTTCCCACGCCTCATATGTCTTCGTCCTAGCATCGGCGCCTTCGTATCCCGACCAGTTTGTAGATGACTTCGGAGTATCCCATTTGTCATAACGTCGAGCACCCGCAGACTGAGGAGGTGGCTTTCGAGCGGTTGGTGCTTTGGGAGGCGGTGCCCACTGTGAGCCAGCATTAGCCCAAGGATTGCCGCGTACGCCGGATGAAGTTGGACCAGTGTACGACGAT
This sequence comes from Cudoniella acicularis, assembly GCA_013054445.1. NCBI lineage: Eukaryota > Fungi > Ascomycota > Leotiomycetes > Helotiales > Helotiaceae > Cudoniella > Cudoniella acicularis. The sequence goes on along the minus strand of JAAMPI010000724.1, from coordinate 22,190 downwards.
CGAAAATTCGAGGCGGCCGACCTCCTGCTGGTATCATATTTGGCACGTTCTGTTGTATCTAGGAGGACCTCGTAGGCGGATTGTATGCTCTGGAAGGCAGCGGTGACTTCAGCTTCGCGTCCAACGTTCCTGTCTGGATGGTATTTGCGAGCTTTGAAGATTCCGTTAGTTAGATCTTCTCAGCTTCGCACGAGACAAGGGAGGAATACCAAGCTTCATATACTGTTTCTTGATCTCTTGTGTATCGGCGGTGGGTTGCAACTCCAGGTCGCCATAGTAATCTCTGGTAGGGTCTGCTTTCACCATGTTGGAGACCTAGATTGTCGAGCTCCCCACGTAGTGAACTCGCAGTCTTGTGGGTACGAAAAGAGCATGAAAACGTGTTTGCAGATGCAAGTACTGTTGAAAAGTGAAGACCTCAATTGCCCCGGGTGCCTGGAAGGTTCTCTTTGAGTATTGAGAGTGAATTGGGTTTGGAGTATATTGCTAGGTTATCCTGAACCCTAGGGTAACGAGCCTGTGGACAGCGGTCTGAAGCAAGATATTGCCAAGGGGTTTGCGTGGCAGGTCCCCAAGGTGAAGATGTGAGATTGATAACTCTCAAGTCGGAGGGAGGATGTGGAGGAGTAGAAAGCGAGGGAGCCTGTGATGCTACGCGACCAAAAAGAAACATGCAAAGACGTGTAGGGATTAGCGAGAGCACCGCCCGAGTAACAGTAACCACCCCGGAATGATGTAGGGTGACGTCGCAGGAGTCTGGGCCTGCTCTGCCTTTGCGTTTGGTCGCGAGCCAGGTGGATCAGAGGGTTCAGAATGTTCAATTCCAGTATCGTATTGTCGTGAGTGAGGCACCTTTCAGGTTTGTTGTATGGTGTTGTCAGCTGGATATCAGCCCCAAAATCAAGTGGGCATTCATTCCAACTCGATAAGCAAACGACCCCTGCAAGGGCAACCCGATAGGCATCAACACGTGACAGGATCTTTACCATGGATGCACACGCATCCATCTGCAGTGTTTGCTGCATCTCAAGAGGCTCAGTCCAGCATGATTTTGAGCCTAATCGCAACTCGCTGTGAAGTCATAGCTATATTTATCAAGATAGTGGCATCTAAAAAGGTGAGCACAGTTGTACATTCAACCGTCAAAAAACCCATGACACTACTATCGTTGGCCAGAAGAGCAGTTTGTTGTCACTTCGTAAATTTTCCAGGATATCGGGTGCTCTGAACTTAATTATTTTTCTGAAGAAAACACTCTCACGGTGGAGAGGATCTACAAAGAGCATATTCCTCTACTCTCTACCTGATATTAAACAGTCTAGGTTTACTGCCGTTCAATATTTACGGCTTGAGAGCTTTCAAATGCTATTTTGTCATCGCTTCTTCATTTGCTAGAAAAAAAGATTTTAGCTCAAAATACCAGGAAGTGAAGCCATCATGATTTATTCCCGCTCATATAACCATGGTTGGAGATAAACACAATCCGGGAGGCTCGGGCCTTCCCTAGCTTTACCCCTTCCCATGGTTTGACACATTCGTCGTTAGCTCGTGAAGCTATTCCCTTTGAAGTCAATGCTCGTGTGCTTAAGGGAAATGTTTACAGTCTTAGATTAAATCAGATCTGGAAAACCCTGCATTTAGTGTTAGCTATAAGAAGAAGCTATTTCCCGATCAAACTTCGCCACATGCGACTTGCAACTCTTTGCACGACTAATTCAGGATGCCAGCGGCTCCAGTGACATCATTCAAGATCTTGTAGCACTCCTCTGGACTTTCGAAAATATGCCACACGTTTTTTGGTACCCCCTCAAACGCCTTTTCGAATCTCTCCGGCTCGTTCTTCTCCTCGATGCCGATAGCCGCGATATCTGTGACTTTTCGGATGAGAATCAAGTGGACCCAACCTGGGAATTTGTGGAATCTAGAGCTGGTTAAATAATTGCCCAAGTAGGGAGAAGAAAACTTACATTGTGCCATAGGCTTCGGGATCAGATTGGGTCGAGTCACCAATACAGATCATCTTCCTCTGTGGTAGCCACGAGTTTATTTTTATCATTCTGTCAACTTTGTATTCTTTTGTTCCAAGCGTCAAGTTTGACAGTAAACCCGAAAGATTCATCCAGCTGGCATCTCTAAGGATCATGGTCCCTTGCGGATAGAACTTTTCGCGGAAGTTGCGCAGAAAGTAATAGAGATTGTATGGCGAGGCTGAAAGGTAGAAAAAGGGCGAGGAGGTTGTGATGAGGGTTTGGATATAGGTGTAGAGCTCAGGCATGCCAGTGATAGGGGTTGCGTCCGAAACAAATGTAGAGCGTAGGATGCCAATAGGGTCACTTGTTTGTGTGATTTTAATAGTGTCGTCAATATCTGTACATGGTCAGTGAGGGGCTTTCCAATGGATGAGTAAAGAAATAAACCTTGAGTCGAGCGACTTCAAGGAGACCTCAAGAATAAAGAGCGCTAGCATTTGCTGGTTGTCTTGCGGTAACAGGTGAGGTTCAACCCATTTTCTTCTCTTTATTACACGTGGAAAATAACCAACGAAAAAACATAAATTTACCAGATATAACGCCCCAACCTTCCGGTTCAGCATATACTGTCTTCATATCCAAAATTCCATTTGCGCCCTGAGGAACTTCGGCTTTGGTCAAGACAATATCTCCCCCTTTAAAAGATGGAAGTGTTTTGACATCGCTACTAATGGCATTTCGACCACCCGGCCCAAGCTTCAGTTGTGTTTTCTGTGCAAAGTCCGCCTCAACAACACGCGCCGGTAGTATTTCTTGTACGAATGGCATAAGCCTTTCCCGAATTGTGGCTTCTTGGGCGTCGCCTTTACCGATTTTCAACTTTTCGGCCACGTTCGCCACAACACTGCTTACTTCAACTCCAGAGTTCTGATCGAAGACAGCTGCGACGAATTCTGCCTGCCATTGGTTGTCCGCCCCGCGGTGTGCGGTATTATCCAACAACCATACAGTATCCTTATTTGTAATATCTTTCGGAAAAGGATTCCAAGTACCAAGATGAGAGAGGGCATCGTTGGCAAGAAGGCCGATGGTCTGACGCGGGCTCCTTTTGAATATCTGGAAGGCTTGATTCGGTCTCGAGGAAGTTACGCACTTGGCGCGATCGACGCTGAAGGTCGTCTTCGTGATACATGATTTTGATCTCGTTGACGACAGATTTGGCGCGTTCGAGGAAGCGGGGCATGCGGGAATTTTTGCGGCGCGATTGAATTTGGAACGTGAGTGAGGAAGTGGATGTCGTGATGAGGTGAGATTAGGAGGTTCGGGTTTCTGTTGGGTTTCAAGGTTAATAGGTAATTGTGGTTGGAGAGAGAATGGATTCAAAAGAGGCAGCTCTTTCGTGTCGATAAAAAAAGACCCGCAGACCAAGGATCAATTAATTCACGGGGCACAAAAGAGAAGGCTCAAGCCGTCACAGTGTCAGAATTGGTATCCAATGTCAGGGCGCGAAAACTGCTCGAGGTCTACCCCTCAGCTGCCAGCAATTGCACTCAACGTCATAGTGAAAGCCTTTGCGAGGGAAGCATGCACCTGCAGCTGATGGGGAACTTCTCGTCACTTGACCGCAACACCCGTTTTGGGACTTCACCTTGGATCTTGCCATAGTTGGAACTGTCTGGAAGTCGTCCGATAGAAGCAGAATGATTCGGGTTAAGCGGAGTTTCCACGCCCCGGGCCCTGTAGAAGCCATGGACTGTGGGGATATCCACTGGAGCCGATCCTCCTTCGAAGCTTCTGCGAGGCACACTCGATACAAAGCAGTAGTCAAGAAATTCTGTAGGTGACGTTCAAGGAAAAAGCCATTAGAAGGCTGGAAAGCTGAGGACTAGGTATATTTGGTGCTGACACCTGAAAAAGGGAACGGATAATAAATTTTGTGATCACTGAAGATCAGTGAGAAAGTCGAAAGTGTCTTGCGGCAGAAATCAACACCAGACCCGACCTGCGGTATGCCCCTCGGGAGCAAATCCGCTAGTCTGCTTCTGGTATAGCGTCTTTTCTAGCCAGGCCCTCAAGCATGTCCGGCTCATCTTGCCGAGGATTCAGAAACTCGGACTGAGGGAGAACTTAAGCACTGCCAACTGTGCTGCCAAGTTCAAGTGCTACTACATCAGTACGACTTCTGCCTGGTATTTCAACGTGAGTAACCAAAATTGGCCGCCCATTGCGGTGCCTTACCTTATTGCACAAGCTAAACAAATCGACTTCTGCCTTCATAATGCGTTGTATTGCCCGCCCCCGTCGCGTCCAGCGATCAACGATCAGCGATAATCAAGGGTTCTGACTTCCCTTAGGGTCTTGGGCTTCACCTTCACGTGGAGTATGATCAAGTACGGCCATCCTGGCACCAGTGGTCCATGAGAAGGCTACGAATTTGCCGCTTGCTTCCACCTAGCTAGGATACCTCAATCTTTACCCCTCCCTCGTGTCTAGATTTCTTCATCTACTACACAAGAAAGCACCGCGACGATGGGATACAGCGAAACTATGTGCCAGCTCTGCGGTGTAAGCTTTGCAATTGCACGCATTCGACGCGCCGGAGAGCCAGAAGAAGCAGCTTGGACATATACTGGGTCAGGGTATGTGGATGAGGTTGCAGATACGTGCGGCGAATTTTCTGGTTGTCAAGCTCTTGAGCGTGCAGACCTTGAAAATGGTTTTGTGGGATCTGGGGAAGAGCATATCTCAGGTCCTGGATGCATCTGCACCTTAGGCTACTGTGGCTATAGGATCTCCACCCAAGAAATGAGAGGCTGTCGAGCAATGCAATGCCTTCTGAAGAAAGAAGACAATTGGGAAACAGAATCGGATGACCAGGACCTTGAGCGGGAAAGTGGCTATTTTTTGACGGGTCTTGGAGATGGATCCCCTAATGAAGCACCTCTAGGAGACATATCCCCAGTGAGACATGGTGTGACGGAAACCTTCCCATCCAATTGTATTTGGGGTGTATGGGCAATGAATCGCACTATAGAGCAGTTACTGACCTGTACAAGGATGATGATCCTACCCCCGCCCTTCCATTTCATCCAACTTGCTTTGAAATATTCAAGAAAGTCTCCGCAAGTCGTCTAGGGCGTGTCGATGTTCATGGACTTTGGATGTGGCGACAGGTACGGCCCATTCATATCTCCTTTGCTCATCGCTCGCTGACATTGTCCAACAGATTGAACATGAGTACGAAGACTTTTTTGAAAATTTCCCTCGGTCCTTGGCCGTCCGGAATGGATGTGAACGTCAGTAACCCTTTTCGTTATCTCAAAAAATAGAATATCAAAATGTGCCATGTCATCTCTCCATATAATGAGAATTATTTTCTCCGACGTGACAACTACGGAATGCACAGATCTTGCTAACAAGTGAAATTCTAGAATGGTGGTGCCATGAGCCAGGGAATGAGTATCTTGCGGCTAATCCAATCGATATACCTGGATTTTCAGAGCTATTAAAATCCTGCGGTCGAGACTTCACATGGTCTAACGCCAAGAAGATTCAGTACGATGCCTTTAATGTAGGGGCTTTTTCTTTCCATTACCAGGCCTCTGAAGACCACTACAAAAAAAGGCCACTCTACACCGCCACCTACAACACACTCGGATATGTTTGGGAAACTACCACTCGAGCTTCGAGACATGGTTCTTGATCATTTATCTGCCAAAGATATTGCGAACCTAAGACGCACGACTATGTCGTTTAGGCAGTTGCCGGTCGTACTTTTTCGCAGACTACTCTTGGAGGACATGCCATTTCTCTGGGAAGCGCAAGACATGCCCGTTGGCACCACGGACTGGTTTCGTCTTTACAAAGCGGTCAAAGGGTGCTGGCAGGACTTGAATGGGGTTAAAAATCGCAAAAGGATCTGGAAAGATGTAAACGAAATTGTGAACAGAGTCGAGCGGTACAAGAAGGAGGGCAAGATTCTGGACGAGTAAAATTTTAGGTCTTTGGGGATGTATTGGATGTACTGGATGCGAGAATTCAAAAATTTCGTCGCTCCGTGTGGGGTTGGAGGTCCGGGGTGGCGTTTCAACCATATTCTCCCTCCTCGTCGCGAAGCGATGCGATGCGAGAATTTGCAACATCAAATTTGGACTTTCACCAGATCCTCCGGCCAAAGATAACTCATTCCGTCTCCAGAGTCGCATTCCGTTCCCTTCAAACGGGTAAAGGGGGTGATCTAGAGCCTCGTTTGCATCCTCCCACGATCCGGACCTCCGAGTGTGGCTTCACTAAAGATCTGCACAGGATCTGCACAGGATCTACACAGATAGTTCAGATATATAATGTTGAGTCTTCAGCATCATTCTACAACTTTTTTCCTTCAAGTTCATCACCATATCTGAAGTCTCCCCTCTTTCTACACCAAGCACTTCACAATGACAGTAACCCATATCGATCGGTTGGAGCCTATCCCAGGCACTGAAATTCTTCTAGAAAATGCAACCTCAGACAAAATCCTATTGATTCCTGAGCCAACCGATAATCCAGATGACCCTTTGGTAAGAATTCATCCATATCAGAAGGTTTGAAGTTTACTAATGAGTTCCACGTAGAATTGGAGCCCAACATGGAAGGCAATTGTCATCATCAATCAAGCAATCTTTGTTTTTGTCAGCATTCTCACACCTCTTGCCATCGCACCCCTCACGCCCATCTTTATGCAAGAATTCCAAAAGACTCTCCCACAAGTAAACATGCTTGTAAGTCACAATTCTCAATTCTCCGATCCAGCACTGATGCTATTCCAGTTTGGCGCCGCAGCAATGGCACTAGGATATGCAAACTTCGTCATCGTTCCTTTCAGCAATTTATTCGGTCGCCGCCCTACAATTATCATTTGCGGCTTGATATGCGTACTTGCGAACATATGGCAGGCACTTGTTACTAGCTATCCCAGCTTTCTCGGCGCTCGAGTGATTAGTGGTTTGGGTGCTGCGGCTAACGAAAGTATTATGCCGATGGTCGTATCTGATGTAATGTTCCTGCATCAACGCGGACTCTGGATGGGGGTTTACTTGTAAGAACCCTATCTCGAATTATGAAGATCCCCGATTCAATGCTTACATCTCGGTAGTTGGGCTTACTTCATTGGTTGCTTTCTTGGACCTATTATTTCTGGCAGTATTGCAGCAAGTATTTCTTGGAGATGGTTCTTCTGGGTTTGTACGATATTGCAAGGGGTAAGCATTACTGTGCAGATTAATTTGACGTTGCTGACATCCTCAAAGGCGAGCTTGATCATGATGATCTTCATGTTCCCTGAAACACGCTACCCCCGCGATAATTCCAATTCTCTGTCAGACAGTAATTCAAGCACAACCGGCAAGGATACCACCAACAATGACGAGCCCAAAACGGATTCTTCGGTTTTGAACACCGTCACCACTAACGAGCCTACCTCCGAAATCAAACCTACATCTAGTGTCCATCTAACAAGTGACCACATCCACGCTTCTCGCCATACCTCCCATATCGTTGGCCGGCCCTCTCGAGCGCAATTTTCTCTCATCCCTCGCCTCATTCCTAACAATGCCCTGAAGCACACTATAATACGTGATGTCTTCGCTCCAATCCAAATATTCTTCTATCCCATCATTTTGTGGGTAGTCTTTGCATTTGGGATGTCCACCAACTGCCTGCTCGCCCTCAACTTGACACAGTCGCAAGTGTTTGCCGCACCTCCCTATCTGTTCACACCAGCTCAAGTCGGATTTGTGAACTTTGCATTTGTAGTTGGTGGGATCATTGGACTGTGTACTGCCGGCCCAATTAGTGATGCTGTCAGTATCTGGTTGGCAAGACGCAACGGAGGCGTTCGCGAAGCAGAGATGAGGCTGTGGACTATGATTCCTTACCTAGTGATCCTGCTTATCGGCATGGTGGTACGTCTTCCTCCGACTACTGTGAAAGCATTTCTGACAACAACAGATAACGGCAATAGGGTATCAAGATCACTACCGATGGCCAGTTATCGTGGTTGTTGGGTACGGGTTTGTCGGTATCGAAGTCGTCTCTATTCCCGCCATCCTCATCTCGTACGCTGTGGATAGCTACAAGCATATTCCGGGGCAGATCATGGTCGCTGCCACCATCGTGAAGAACACTTACGGTGTATGTTCCCTTTCCTTCTCTCCCTTCCCCGGCGCATTGTTTACTTTTTGCTTCAATCTTTAACACATCATCACACTCCTTTCGCCGTTAAGACACTTCAACTAATCAAAACAAAATAGTTCGGCATGATCTTCTACTTCAACGACTGGGCTGTTCGCTCTGGTTTCATCCCCCCAGTTATGACACTCATGGCTCTCGCTGTCGGAATCTGCAGTATCGGCACTGCTGTCTTCCTTATCTGGGGCAAACAATTCCGGATGGCTACGAAGGACTCGAAACTGCACTATCTCTGATTTCAACAGTTGAGTCCTATGCATCGCTATCGAAGTGGAAAGAGAGATTGTTAAGGAGTTTGTTTTCTTCATTTTTAGGATATACCAATTTTCTTTTCCCTCACTTGCGTTGTTCCATTTGTACTGATATGAAGAGAGCGAGCAAGACTTCATCACATATGAAGGATATACAGACCAAATCGAGTGAGAAGAGCTATTCAACAAACTAAATATATTCGAATAGACAAATTAATATTTGATGTTTTACATTATATGCCAGTGTATAGCAGTCGATATGAGGCACGGACCCATGGCTTCCAAGAGGCCACCCATGTTTTGTTCTGCCGGACTTGGTGATTTCGACGCGGGGAAGCTTTCGTTTTAGCCTATTTGAGGCTCACTTTTACAAGCTTATCATGCAACATGAATCTTGTTTTTACTAGTCGTTATCAAAGATTTACAGAGTCTATATTCATGAATGAGGCGCAATTGGGTTGTTTGCATCAATCATTGTAACGTTGCAGTCGGGGCCACCTGACAACCGTCTTCTTTCCTATCATGTCTTGCTAACAACTCTTGACGCGTTTTCTAGAAACTACGCCGCACACAACGGGAAGCTCGCGATAAGGAATTCTCCAACAAAAGTGTTTGAGATCCTTGGGCTCGGGTTTTTGGCAGATAGTGTATAGTGCTTCGGTTGAGTCGGATCTTTTTTCTAAGCATAATCTGGCCATTCAAAACCTTGTGAATGGTCCAACCCATAGATCTGTCTCGGCTGTCTACATCTGATCCTAAATTGCATTCTCCCGGTTCAATATACAGATTTACCCCGCGCTGGCTGCAAGGGCCCAAAACGGACGACCCTCCGAGTGGCAAGTCTACATATTATCAGTCCGTATTCTTCCCATGTTGCTGTAGGATTAATACCAAGTACATGGTATCGGGCTGGCTAATTGTTTTCGTTTTCGAGAACGCGCCCTTTTCTCTGGGAATTTCTAGCTCAACGTGTTCTGTCATGAATTAGGATTGGTGTCAATTCGCAAATCACCACTAGTACGTCGCCGAGACTATTTTCTGAACGGCTCGGGATGGCTACCAGGCGACACAACAGCGGCCCGAAGGCTGGCGAGGCTGACGAGCAGATACTTGAAGCCACAACCACGAATCTCTCGCAAGAAAAAGCAGAGAAAGAGGAGAAAGAGGAGTTAGATATTACAGCTGCGGCAATCTCCCCCCTCGAAGACGATGAGTCCGAGCACTTCAAAGTCCCGGCAGAGACTCCCGAAGATCTCATCACTGAAGTTATCCATGTTCGAGATGACCCCACTCTCAACCCATGGACTTTCAGAGTCTGGTTTCTAGGTGAGTTCGATGCAATTCTTGCTGGCAATGACTAGATCACTGATCCGTCCTAGGCATTGGCTTGTCAACTTTCGGCGGCATCCTGGCGACAATCTACTATTTCAAGCCGCAAACTGTCATCATATCAACAGTGTTTCTGTCTGTTATCAGTTATGTGCTCGGCGAGGCAATGGCGGTAATGATCCCGAGAAAGACCGCTATCGGGCGATTTCTCAATCCACATCCTGTGAGTTATTCCATTCTAAAGTAGAAAAATCCTTGATACTAATAAGCACGTTCAGTTCAATATCAAAGAGCACGCTGCCATCATCGTGATGGGCTCAGCGGCCGCGAATGCTCCCCTCGCTATTGAAGTTCTAGCCGTCCAAAAACTTTACTACAACAAGGAAGTCAATGCAGCAGTGGGAATCTTCCTCATCTTCGCATCACAATGCTTAGGATACGGCTTCACTGGTCTCATGCGTCGCACTCTGGTGTACCCAACAAAGATGTTGTTCCCGGACAATCTACCAAACAACGCACTTTTAGAAGCGCTCCATGGAGAAAAGGCCCAGGTCAAAAAGAAGCTTCGAATTTTCTACATCGGCTTCATCATCCTTTTCTGCTACGAAGTCATTCCGGCATATCTTATGCCTACGCTCGTGGGCGTATCAGTCTTCTGCCTGGCGAAGAGAGATAGTATGCTCTTCACAAATCTCTTCGGTGGATCTAACGGCAATGAAGGCATGGGGATTTTAGCCCTCTCTTTCGACTGGCAATACATCGCCAACCCCAGCCCACTTTGGTACCCCCTCCAAACGCTTTTCAACAACTTTCTTGGCTACCTTCTCTGCATTGCTGTGTTCTGCGGGGTCTATTATGGCAACATCTGGAGCGCACTCAGTTTCCCATTTCTCAGCCAGCTACTCTTCACAGACGAATCCAACGGCACGAACTACGTCCAATTCAACCAAACCGCCATCCTCAACGAAGACCTGAAAGTCGATCCTCTCCTCGTTGCTCAGCAAGGCCTCCCCTATTTCGCCGCCACATTCGCGATTTACATTCTCGCAACCAACCTCTCAATCACAGCAACCTTCTCCCATCTCTTCCTCTGGAACTACGACGACATCAAAACCTCCTGGGCCTTCATTTCCCTCGAAAACCTCAAACTCCTCGTCACCCCCTCGCAATGGAACCTCCGCTTCTGGACATTCATCGACTCCAAACGCGGCGGTCCCGAAGACAAAGAAATGGATCCTCATTACCGACTTATGCTCGCCTACAAAGACGCTCCAGACTGGTGGTACGGGCTCGTTCTCATTCTCTCCGTCACCGTTGGACTCATCACCATCTATCTCGCTGAGTCTACGCTTCCTTGGTGGGGATTCTTCATCGCTTGTGGGATTTCTGTCGTTTGTATTTTGTTTTTTGGGGCCCAGTATGCCATGACAGGGTTTAATTATATTGTGCAGCCTGTGGTGCAGATGTTGGGTGGGTATATACATCCTGGACGGCCCGTGGCAAATATGTATTTTGTGTTGTTTGGGTATAATTCTGTTTGGCAGGGGCAGCTGTTGCTAAGGGATCTTAAGTTTGCACAGTATGCGCATTTGAGTCCTCGCTGCACGTTCGCGATGCAGATGGTAAGACCTCTACTCCCAATCTTATCTTATACAAATTGCTTTCAAAGACGATTTACTAACACAAGAGATCTAGACCGGAACCATAATCGGCAGCATCTTCTCCTACATAATCATGTCCAGCATCACCACTAACCAACGCGACATCCTCCTCTCTATCGAAGGAACAAACATCTGGTCCGGGCAATCAGTGCAAACCTTCAACTCGCAAGCCATCGCCTGGGGCGGCATGGCCAAATCGCTCTTCAGTGTCGGACAACGCTACGAATGGGTAACACTCGCCTTCATCATCGGGTTCCTCCTCCCCATCCCTTTCTGGATTGGCCATAAATTCTTTCCCAAATTGAGAATGAATTACCTCAATACTGCTCTTATAAGTAATTATATAGGACTGTTGAATGTGGGCGTTAATAGCGTGACGATTCCATGGTTCCTCATTGGGGCTTATAGTCAGTTTTATCTAAGAAAGTATAGGCCGAATTGGTTTATTAAGTATAATTATATTTTGAGTGCGGCGATGGATGGGGGGACTCAGGTGTTGATTTTTATTTTGAGTTTTGCGGTTTTTGGGGGCGCGGGGAGATCGGTAAGTCTTATTTCTTCTTCTATCTCAATTATTAATAGAGGATGGGTGCTAATTGAAGGGTAGATTCCGTTCCCGCCGTATTGGGGGAATAATTACCAAAATGGGAATCTGGATTATTGTATGGTGAATCCGGCGACGAGCGTTACCCCGGGGAGCTAGGGTGGTTTCGTCTTTAGGGAGAAAGAGGGATGTCTCTTGAGGTGGGGTGTGGTGGGGTAGATGTTGAGGGCTGTTCTTGATAGTAATTTATTATCTATAGCCAAGTATATACTTCAGAATGCAAGGGTGAATTCATGAGTTAAGTACTTGGGAGTTGCGAATACATGGTTATTGTGCTCGCATCACTATAAGGTAGGTAAGAGGAGTTGAGACCATGACGACTCGGGTGAAGTTGCCCTGGAACACTTCAAAGATATTAAATAAATACAAATCTAAGTGGCTAGATGATGGCACCAGGTGGAATTCGGTATTCCTTTGTTAATGTTGTTCCCATTCCAATTATGTCTTATAATGATATGGCATTTATTCTTTGAAGTATTTTCAGGGAAAGAAATCGCACGGACCCCTGAATCTCCCAAGCGGAAGGAAAAGGGGTCAGAACATGAGCTGCCAAAAATTACGAAATTACATACATGGCAAATTTTTATTTTTCTATTACCACTGACAACACCCTCGTCCAGTCGATTGGGACGCTCTCTCAAAGTACTGTACCTAAGTATATTGGCCCTAGAACTGATATCGCAACTCGCTGCCCATTCACCCGGCCCCATAGTACCCCGCATCCACCAATATATGAATCCCAGTATTAACCTTAATGGGTAAGGTGCCTCTCTGTAAACTTAATTGATACGTGACTTACAGGCGAAGGGGTAATGGAACCATCCTGATCGTGCACTTATAGGTAATATCTAGGAGAGTAACCTACCTATATTGGCGGCGGTTAGAAGTAACACCCCTAAAGTAGCCGCTTCATGCCGCTAAAACACATGTCATATATCCCTAACGGTCTGCACCTAAAAAGCGTTTGCTTATTACATACAGCCTTTGGCGGGATTGTACGTACTGCACCTGAGATATTTGCATCGAAAAAATATTATTTGACTTCCTTCAATATTTTTCTCAATACCACCGCCCACCACCCACCACCAACTTCCCCACGCACCAAACCACCAAAATGACAGCAACAACCACCACCCCAACGCCCATCTTCCCACCCACCCTCGTCTCCCCCAAAACGCACACCTCCCTCCCAACAGGATACACTTGCCGTCCCCTCCAATCCTCAGATTACAACCACGGCCACCTCGACGTTTTACGGGATCTGGTCCAAGTAGGCAATATCAGCGAGGAGCAATGGAAAACCCAGTTTGAGACGTTGAGGAAATGTAATGGTACTTATTTTGTGCTGGTGATTGTGGATTCTGCTGAAGAGGAGGGGAGGATTGTCGCGACTGGGACGTTGGTTGTTGAGCGGAAATTGTAAGCACTTTTTCATTTTATTTTATTCTTATTTTTATTTTAGAAGAGAGAGTGCGTGTGGGTGGAAAAAGGCAAAGGCTAATACGTTGGGCTGGAATGCAGTTTGTTCGGCCTAGGAACTCAAGGCCATCTAGAAGATATAGCTGTTGCAGCCGATCAGCAGGGAAAGAAGCTAGGCGCTAGTATGATTCAAGCGCTGGATTTGATTGCGGAGCAGCTTGGGTGTTATAAGGTATTTCCCCTTACTCCCTTGAGAAGAAAACAAGGAATTTGTACTAATAAAATTTGTGTCAAAAGACGATTCTGAATTGTTCCCCTGAAACGGAGGGGTTTTACGAGAAGTGTGGGTATAAAAAGTCGGGGTCGGAGATGCATCATTATTATAATGCTGTGGCGGAAGAGTATGAAATTTAGAGGGCAAACGGGATAGTTTAGATTGCATTATGTGGTTTTGTGTTGTGAAGAGATATATTTAATTCCGTAAGGATTTTATAGAAGGGGTAAAGACTTAATTGCGTTCTGATTTACAGCGTGGGGACGCTGAATTTTAGCGTTCGACCCCGAACTACAACGAGTTTTCAAATACAGCTGCGAATCAATGTGGTTGTGCTTGTTTTAATTCTTGCTACATTCAAAGCATTTAGATAATTGCACATAATTCAAAATATGAATTTAAAGCGTACTGAAGGAATTCTGTCTTGTTTATTATCGTAAAGTCATGATGCGACAGCCAATGGCTCTGCAGTCGCTAGTTTATGGTTGGTAGCATGCTGTAACTTAGCGATCCCCTCCCTGTATTTTAATGAACAGAAACTAACTTGTAGCTAGCTTTTCTTGGGGACTTTTCATGTTCTTCTCCACCCAAAATAATTTGAAATTAATCTCTTCTCCCAATAGAGTATAATCTTGCTCTTGAGTTGTTTAAGTACAAAAGATTAATTCTCAAGTCCACCGTCGCAGAATGCGTGCTAAGCGAAAACAGAAAAGGGGCTATCATGTGAAAAAGGGTACCAGAACATAGGCTATGAGGAATGAAGTCGCGCTTCAACCTCCTCCGCCCAGAATTTCTTCCAATCCACAACAATTCTCTCCTTCCTCGCCTTCTCCGCCGCAAAAACAGCAACATGACTCCTCACAACTTCTTCAATATCAACCCCTAACCAGCGTCTCTGCGCCACATCTACCTCCATCTCCCCTGAAAGCACCGCCTGAACAGCTTTACAAAAATTCTCCGCTAGCCAGTCATCTCCTCCACCATGGCCATGTCCTCGGCCTTCAGGCGTATACAGAGTAGTTTCACCCGTGACAAAAGAATGCACCGAGATGGTGTCGCTGTCATAGCTTATTTCGCCTGTTGTTCCGTAAATTCGTCCTCGCCGTTCACAGATTTTCTCCGTTGGGGCGACCATGTGAAATACAGCTGTTTTTGCAGCTCTGCCATTCAATCCTCCTACCTCACCAGTAGATTTTGTTTCAGCAGTGCCATTCACTGCGGAACTGGGTAACGGATCATCCTCCCAAGTCATCGTAACAATTTGATCATCACAGACATCGTTGTCGCATTCCCAGACGCAACGGCCATACCAAGCTCTTTCCTTCACTTCCAAATCTGGTGTCTCAGTCGTGTAATCTTCTGCCAAAACTTCAAGTAGTCTCTTCTTTGCGGTTTCTTTCCCGTCATTGTTGTACAAGTCTTCGATCTCTGGAACTACAGATTTAAGTGGCCAATCGGTGTCTCCGACATCAAGAAGTTTATCGAAGTAGATATTCCTGGAAGAATACAGGCAAGAAGCTTCTATTGGACATGAAAGGCAATTTGTTGCGGTGCCGGCTGCCAGAGGCTTTCGTGCCTTGCGGAATTGGTTCAGGTTGCCTGTTGATGTGATGAAAGAAGGTACATGTGGTGGGTCGCGCTCATTTGGAGAAGCGGAAGAGCAGAGGAGCCACATAAGGAAATCGATGTCATGGCAAGACTTTGTAAGTAAAGACGCAGCAGTCATATCCTGACGGCGCCAATTTCCTCTAAACTCTTGTCAGCTTGATTCATTGCATAACAGCAGCAAGAGAACTCACCGAACAAAACTATGAGCCATATGCCACCACCCAATAGGTTCCGTATGCTCAACACTCACTACATCTCCCACAACCTTCTCTTCTCTCACCAGCTTCCTCAACATAACATTGTGCGGACTATACCTCAACACATGCCCAATACCAAACACAGTTTTCCTGCCCAAAACCTCCGATTCCCTCGTCACTGCACCCAAAATACTAGTGCAATCATCCAGATTCGTAGCCAGCGGTTTCTCACACATGATATGCACCCCCAATGGCGCGAGACCTTTCACGACATGAACATGCAATTCATCCAAAACGCAAACGAAAACCGCATCAACACCCTTGAATTCTTCATTTCCTTCGCGAATCTCACCAGCGCTCACTCTAATTCTTCTTGTAGACTCATATTTGAGAAAATCCTCCCAAGAATCGAACTCTTCATGAGGCAAAGGTGAGCGATTGGTGACCCCCCAGATGTATTTCTGTCCGAATTCTTGACGTTTGTAGGGAATGGGCTCGCAAACACCGACGATGTGCCCGAGACCTTGTTTTACGATTGGACTGGCGTATGCGTGACCTTGGGAACCTGCTCCGATGAAAAGGATGCGAGGAGCGTGAGGACTTGGTATTCGTGCTGCCGGAGAAATGGAGGTCATATTTTGCTGGATTTCTGTATTGACTTTTGAAAAATGAGGTGGGTATCAATGAGTACTCCCAGAAGTTGTAATTTTTGAGTGGCGAGTGAGGTTTTTGGTTTCAAGAGTGATTTCAATTATAGTATAACTTCATATCCCACTTTGATACAAGTAAGTAACGACGACGTATCCTCAAGCTTCAGGCACTTCCCCTCAATATTAGCCTGTGATGGTTTCAAGCCTTGTCACTTCCATTTTCTCGCATATTGTGGCGCTGCCATGCAGCACGCACCTGACTATTGGTACAGTAGCATGCGCACCCGCAATATGTGGGGACTGGTACCTCTCAAGATCTGGCTTAGGAAATCAACTTTTGTGCGATAGGGTGTAAGATAGGCGGGGCAGCAACGTTACCATCGCTGGATATTGTGGCGCCCACCAACTTGGAAGGTACATCGACATACATAAACAATTCTTTGATTCTCTTTATCTGTTTGAGGATGGTGATATTTGAGGGAATTGAACGAGGTTCGAAATTATATTGAAGTGTTTGCAGTTTCTTGATCGGTCGTGCAATACTAAATGTGGAAATTACCAGATAATTTAACGTATTTAAATTTCACTATATTTTATACACAGTACTTGCTTAAGCTATTGTAATATAGCTATACCAGTAATGTTTAAAGTTATATAGCCTTTTTGAAAGTTGGAGATCGATTACAAACGTAGTGTTAGGTATTCCTTCGAAGCGGTCTGCTTCGCGAGCTCCACTAAACACTGAGAATTAATTAAATAACGACTCATTTTAAACAGTATACAAGTGGATTAAATAAACTTAAGAATGAGAGTCTTCCAATTCCCTAGTTTATGAAGACCCCGGTATATTAAGAAAGTGTTTAATTTTTGAAGTGTCGTGAGCAACTTCGTTCCACCGACCTGAAACGGCGCAAGGGAAATTATAGCAAGTACTCGCTAAGTTCCAGGGACTTATACACTGTAATTTAGTGACTTGTATCACGACTTTTATTTCCACGTGCATCAATCAAATGCGATTATTATCGTAAAATTGGTAGAAAAAGTTGACAGGAAAAATAAAGGCTCGCGGGCGATTATTTGCCAGCGTCAATTTAAAGATGAAACTTTATTTTGTAGAAAGGAACATGCACCTACTTACCACCGATACTCGCTAGGCTACAGGGCCTCCAACGCTATGGCTTAGCGAATGTCCAATGAAGAACTGGGGCTGTATTCGCTGAGCTATGGGAGTCTCCCATCTTTTCGCGTCTTTTTAAAATGTCTTCCTCAGTTGAAGGAGATAAAAACTAAGGAATTTCCTTATTACAAATATCTTCGATCAACTTTCACCAAGTTTTGTCTTTCGGTGGTACCGGGCTGTAGGTTTGCCCCAACAGAGATGTTGTGATACTCTCACTAGCAACTCACGAGGGCTTTCAGCTGACGGCATTATGGGGTTGCGTGAGTCTCTTGCAGAGAAATGCTTGGTCTTTGGTACTTGACCAATACATCATGCGACCCATTGCGAGCGCCGGGAAGCTCAGCCAGTGAATTTGTTCGGCGATGTGCTCTTGGTATGACAAGCAGGAGCTCAGTATATACTATGTAGCGACGAGTGTTTGTCTATAAAGATTGTGTTTCTTGGCTGCGATTCTTCTTCCACTCTTTGTACTTCAGTCTCCGTCATCATCTGGATATTTGGAGTGGATTCTACGCCTTCTCTCTATTCTACTAATTGTCCAGTCATCCCTCACCCCGTTTCCCTCTTCACGTTCTTGAGAATGGATACTGATGACGATAGCGTCTTTTGTGAGACTTGTCAGAGAGTCAGCAGACCTGTGGAGACTTTCCTGAATAGACAAGTTAAGATGGTTAGGGGGGAAGACGCTCAGAGTCTGATGTCGAGTTGGGTTCTTTCCAGGATCTCGCAAGTCGGAAATGGTGCCGATCCTGTCGAGATATATCATGAATATTCTCACCGGATTGGGAACGTACCGCGCGCTTTCCGGGTCGCAATATCAAGCTTAGAGTACATCCTTCATCCCTCGGCTTTTCTGAGAAGTGGCACCAAGGCGCCAACTCTGGCGGAGCATTCATCGAGTTATACCCTGTCCAACCTCCCACCACAGAATTCGCTTTTGCCAGGAATTCCGACACAAAATAAGCCCAGACTTGATACGCCGCTGGATTCGTTGCTGCGAGACCTCACACGCCGATTGTTGCATCACATCAGGACTACCAATACCCACGCATTCCATCTTTCTTATCGACGTCGAAGAAGCGCGACTCGTTCATCGGTCTGCAGACTGCAGATATCTCACCTTGAGCTACGTATGAGGCAGTGTCCAAGCGGCCGAAACTACGAAACAAAACGTGAAAGAAATGCAGAAGTCAGGTGCAATTCGAACGGATGGTCATTCTATAAATCTCCCACGGACTGTTCGGGATGCCCTTCATTTCACTTCTAAATTGCATGAGCGGTACATATGGATCGATTCTCTTTGTATCGTGCAAGACGATGATGAAGCAAAGCAGCAATATCTTGACTCTATGGCCACAATTTATGCTAATTTGTTACTTACACTTGTAGCTAATGGAGGAAAGGATGCAAATGCTGGTCTGAACGGAATTTCTGGATCTTCTCAAACATGCAATAACGCGCTCCTAACAATAAAGCTCTCCAATGGCTTGGACATATCAGCGAATAGATCTTCGCCTCTCAAAGAAGGTGTATGGGGTACAAGAGCTTGGACCTTTCAGGAAGGCCTTTTTGAAGCAAGAACGCCAGACCACTAGCTTCTGCATTGCTCCTTGGACGTTTCGACTCAACGGATTTATCGAGAAGTTCATCAATGGGGGCAACTTGCGGAATTATTCAATGAAGAAAGCTATCCTACGACTCCGACGCAGTGAGGGCTTTTGCCGGGGTTATTTCGGTTTTTGATCCAGTTTTTAGTGGTGGTTTTCTTTGGGGCATTCCCGAAATGTTTTTCGATTACTTCATTTTACGGAAGCCATTGTCGGTGCTTCGAAGAAGGCTGAGTTACAAGAATTATTCAGGAAGCTCACTTTCTACGGCAATGAATCCGTTGAGGTTCCATTGGGGTGGACAAGGGGCGCAGCAGACGTAAGAACAACCGACTTCAAGGATTTCAAAAGAGTAATTTATTATACACACGAGTCAGCATCACCAAAATTTCAATTTGAATGCCCATTTCCGATGGCAAGTGGAACCTAAAAGCGCCCCAGAGGCCAAAATAGCCAGTATCTCCTCTTTTCTGCTCGGCGAGGCTGGTTTCGGATCGGAAAGCGTGTTACGGTCTAAACAGGCTGCGAAATCTGTACTGCACATATCGTGGACAAAAATGATAACGTTGTTAAGTCCCCGTCACTATCCTTGCCCTCTGGCATGTCCGGTACAGTGTTGGAGAAAGGTTTTATTGTCTTCCACTTGATAACGGTATATATAAGTACTACAATGTTATGTGGATTGAGTGGGAGGATGGGATTGCCTATCAAAAGGCGATTGGAAGAATCTTCAAAGATGCATGGGAAAGTCAGGATCGGGAAGAAATTGATGCTAAGCTGGGTTGAGTGGCTTTTTGCTGGGAATACCATTGAGAGTTTTTTGTTTACTACTATTTCCATCGTTGAAAATTGAATTCGAGGCTTTGAGCGAGCTAGACAATAATGAATCTGGGTGGGCTGTTTAAAGCTGTTCTTTGGCCTGCGCAATTACGCGGTCGTGTTTTTGAAATCTTATCAAACACTTAAAAGTAGCTAAAGAAAAACAAATTTAAAAATTATTTTCAGGCTACTAGAACATAATTAAAGCAATATTCTTTAATCTACAAATTTTGACAACATTGTCTCTTCTTAATATTACGCTTGTTCTATCAAGTGTTGTGTCGCTAAATTGTAGGATCTTCAGCGCTGCGTCTTAGCGCACCTTCGCTAAATTACAGTAACGAACACACTATAAAAGGCAGAAATACCCTCACTGCATTATCTGCCTTCTAAAATACATTCCCCTCTTTTCAACTTATCATCCCTTGATCTCCTTTTTTCCTGATATAATATTATACAATTTTGCTGCTACACTAAACCACAACTACCTCCCAACAATACATTCCCACAAACCCCTAAGACGCACTCCTAAATCCCACAAAAACAATCAACACATAAACCACCACTCCCTCAACAATTAAAATTCAAATACGGCCCAACCCCACCCCCATTAACCGAAAATCTCACGCCCGCTTCCACCCCACTCTGTTCCACCCACTCCGCCATCTTAAACAAGAAATTCAAACCCATCCCTCCACCGTACATCGGCGGCTCCGCTTTATTACTACACTCCGCCGTATTGATCACCCCATCCGTTCCCGGATTCGCACCACAGGTTCCCCAGACTCCTGATCTGACTATAGGGTAGGGAGGGGAGACCATTACGTTGTTCCATGTAGGTTGGAAGCCGGGGTTGAATTCTGCCACGGTTTTGACGTCTAGCTGGGTGTAGCTGCCTAGACTGGTTATGGGAAGAGAATAGGGCAAGTTCCAGAGTAACTCGCAGCCGTAGGAGCCGTAGGGGGTGGGAGGGAAGTGGACTAGGAGGTATGTACTTTCAAGTTGGCCTATTTTTTTTTTCTTGTTAGTACGGGTTGAAAAGCCTGGGGAAGGGGAGCGGGAGTGGGAGCAAACCATTATTCGGTATTTGTGATACGGTGAAGGTATTTATTTCTTGCGCTTCTGTGTCAGGTTGGTCTTCTCGAAGGATGTAAAAGGCGGTTGGAGCGAGATAGGTCCCGCAGCGAGGGGTGAGGCTGACGGTCTTCTCTGGGAGAGGGCTGGCGGTGGTGAGGTTGAGGAGGCCGAGGAGGAGGATGAGTGGTGATAACATGCTTTCTTATTTTGACTTTTGATATTTAGTTCTCTTGAACTCTTGAGTTGTGATCAGGTGATTTGACGTCTGTTGGGTTGAGACTGAAATGTGAGACTGTGGGGACTATGGGTTTTAGGCTTTATACTCTTTAACCTGGTAAATTGAATAAGGTTAAAAGTGCGAGATTGATCGTGAGACCGTAGAGCCTAGCAATTTCCTGACTCTGTTTATTGAGGGCTGTGGTCCATCGTGATCGAGGCGAAGGAACTGATGGAAGCCGTAACGTGAAAGCTGAAACTTGCCCTTGAGTGAGTACCTCATGCTTGTGATGGCGATTATCACAACTGAAACGTGGACCTGTAAAGTACATGCATTTGCAATTATAAACGGGATTTGCCCACTCGGAAGATCTGTTTCTGCTTCAATGTTACCATCAACTTAGCCACTTACCATCACCAGGAAATCAATCTCCAGATTTATACATAATTCTGACACATGAATACAACATACGCTGCACCAGTCAGGAAGTACCACAAATCTACTGTGGAGAGAGCTGAAATCCAGCTCAGGTTTTGGAAGTGGTGTTGTTGTCATGGTGTGTTCGTCTCGCAATAGGGATCACCTGTTCACTGGACAACCACTAGTGAATCGAAAAACATCGCAAAACGGAAGCCTGTGGTTTCAGGCATTCATCGCTTAAGTAAAAGGAGAAGGTAAAGTGAAATGAGGAACATTATTTCTGTCGCCAAATGCCAGCAAGTACGGAAACCCTTTTACAAGAAATTCATCAAATTTCATTACCAAACAGATTATTAATTACTAGTTAGTCCTGACAGGAATTGAAGAAGTTCAAAAAGAATTGTTTTCTGAAGAAGACAACGAATAAAAAAAAGATAGAGAGTTAGAGGAAGTCTCAGTCAGCTAGAATCTTGTTAATATACTTGAAAGTGGTTTCCCAAATACTGACAACTACCCAAAATAAGACATCTCAACAACAAAAAGCAAAATTCCCTGTTTTATTCCTGACATCCGCATTGTCGCACACCACGTCACACCACCTCTCACCTCCTTCAAAGCTGACCACCACCATTCCTTTTCCGCACTCACTCAATCCATAACTTCCTTCCACTCCAGCCCT
>JAAMPI010000723.1:0-27440 GCA_013054445.1 Cudoniella acicularis | reverse complement strand
GAAGCATAGGATTGAGGCCTGTATTGCCGCGGATGGGTGGCAGACTAAATATTAAGGCTGATTTTAGTTATGACTTTATGGTTTTTATATATTTAGAAAGAGGAGATTACGACGATCAAATTGATCTAATCAGATTGTTTTTACGTCTTTTTGTTATTAAGTTATAAAGAATTAAAAAAAGTAGCAAGATATTAGGTGCGGGGTCGTAAGTGGTCATGGCTCAGACTTATGCGCTAGTACTGTAGCTCTTTGTTTATAATAGCGAGAGTAGAGGAAAATCTCGGTCGCAATAAATAAAAAACACAGTCGAAGGAGAAACTTAATTATACAGGCACTAATAGGGAGACAGCTATTTTAATACAGTTTTGAAGAGGGAGGTTAGGTGTTATTGCGATTCGCGTCTAACTTAGTGGGGTGTGCGGTGTTTCACATAAAAAGAATTCACCACAAAGCCAAATTGCATCTTCTTCAACTTTACGCAACAATATGGCCTTTGAGTTCAGGGGAATTACAGCTAGCTCATAATACACATCTGCCTGTTCATTGTTTATTTCAATCTAAATTATATGCTTGAATAGGCGATAAATCTTACATATTTTCCTAGAACCCCTCAATAGTTCGAAAGTCATTCTGTAAATAGTTTCCACAAAACATTCCTATCTAAACTCGAGGCTAGCTTTCTTCCGATAGAGATACATCTAAATATTCTTCAAAACTGAAAAACCTCTCTGTGATATCCAAGGTAGAGTCGTTCCCGTTATTAAGCTCGAAATCTATGCCATCATGTTGAATATCATCACCCTCGACAGGTTCTCCTTCTTCGGCTTCAATTATCCCTCTCAAGGCAGTATTCGGTAAATAACCCTCTCCACTAAGATCAAGTTGCATACCGTCATTGTTGTATTCTCCTCCAAAAGTGCTCCAAGTGTTTTCATCGCCATGCTCCATATTCCATATTCCAGGTTCTGTCCTGTCATGATCCAAGGCCATATTGCTCTCTCTTTCATCCTCGTCCAAATCCTCCTCGCCCAAATCTTCTTCATCCACATCAATATCATCATCCTCTTCATAAATGTTGCCTTCTTTAATCTGGCATTCCTCTTGCCGAATCTGACAATATTCTTCAAATGATAGTTTCGACGTCTGTCGCTCATACTTAAATTGGCCATAAGTATCTGGTTCTGAGTCTGCTAGCACCTTGGCGGAATCATAGCCGCAAGCTGTGAGAGCTTCGTTCCACTCTTCAACGCGGTTATAATCACATGCACTCCCTGATGGCGTCTCCCCTGCACCATTTTCTGCGTATACATCCGCACCAGCAGCAATAAAAGTTATAAGGAGGTCCTTTGGCGCAGTAAAGGAGAGTCTCCATTGCCACAGGCTACCATTTTCGCGACAGCGTGCTTTTGATAACCTGTCGGAATGGCGAGGACATTTGAGGACTCTGTGAAGAACTGTATCACCATTACAGTAAGAGGATGAGATGTCAGCTTTCCATTTCATGAGAAGGATTGCTTTGTCAACAATATGGATATCTGACCCATCAAAATATCCGCAATGATCAGCAAGAAGCATCAAAAGAGATATCTCTTTAAAACAGCATTCTGAATACGTAACCAGTGAACTGAGAAATACTCCACCTAATTCGAGTATGGTTTTTAAGTTTTCCTGAAAAGATTTAGGTTAACTGGCAGCTTACCAAAAATTAGTGTACTTACCACTGACATAGATGCAACAGTTTCAGTCAAAACAGTGAGCCAAGTTCCATCCCCATGGTATGTTTCAAGTGAGGCGTCTGCTCCTGCTTCAAAACATATTTTGAAACATTGAGCTAATTCAAAGCGCTCTTCCTCGTTCAAATCGCTATCAAGTGCCTCATATAGGTTGTATGTAGGCCTGTATTGCGTCAGAATGTGGATTACTAGAACAAACCATAAAGAGACAGGTGAGAGAAGCCAGAACAACAATATTGCTGATTTGTAACAGAAGAGTGCTAGTATCAAGCGTACCCTACAAATTCCGGAGATGTAATACTACACTCGATGGCATTAACATCTGCATTTCTATTGATAAGAAATTTGCACATATTTGCGCGATGAGAATGCACCGCATACTAATCTAGGATTAGTCTTTATCTCAAGTATAATGGATGGTATACCACATTGAGAAGTGATCGTCCTTGTTCATCAAGATCAGTCAAGGATGCAGTGTGCTTTTCCAGAGCTCCAACTAATCTTTCGACGTCTCCGCGGGCGACTATTCCGAACACTTCAGAGTCATTCGAAATCACTGCTTGGTATGTTATTTTAGCCGCAGGGTCGAGATGTGGACTGAAGTCGACTATCACACGGAATAATGGTGTTCTTGTGCCACTTGGTACTATAGCCACCCTAGCAGCAAAATAATTCTCCAAGTTGTCCATTATCATAGCTGGAGCTTTACCAGTAATGTTTGTTTTAGAGCCGTCCCAAACATTCCAGAAGGAGACTCCCACCCTCCCAAAAGGTGTTACCCAAGCTGCATGCCTATGGTTATGGTTTGGAGACTTGGTGTTCGGGCTTGGATTTAGTTCTAGGTCCACAAAAGAAGTTTTGTTTAGCTCTGCATTTATTTAGTATTTATTTGATGCGGATTGCTAGATACTTACGGCTCGTATTATTATCCAAGATGAGCCCTTGATTCAAATTCATCAAATTCCGGACGCGTGTAATATCTTCTTTCACCCTAGGATTCCACGAATTTTTGTCGGGAATATCTGGATATGTTTTGTGGTCGATATGCTCGCAGTCAAGAATAATTTGAAGGTCATTGAACACATCCCCCGCTTCCTGGGGCTCTAAAATTTGTGTTCGAGCTGCAGAATATTTGAGAATTCGCTGAATAGCAGTGTCGCTTTTGATATTTGGGGGTTGATCCTTCGAACAAGCGGATTTCGTCATTTTTGGAGATCCATATTGCGAGTTTGTATATATGCTTATGCAGCTTGACAATGCTGTATTAGTTAGTATAAGGTATAAATTTGCGAAAATTGTGAGAATTAGGTATTGCACAACACTTGTCTCTAGCCCATTCGAAAGAATAGCTGCTATTCCTTCTCAAAGGTGGAGACAATTTGTATATTTCAACCACTAAGTCTCGGATAACGAAGATGAACTTACGCGAAGGAGGATTGACGGGTACGGTTATAGCTGCTTCTTTTATCCAGCGAGCCAGCTTTTCTGTGCTTATATTGTGCCCTCGAACTCGTACTTGGTTGTTATTCTTTTTCATCGTGACACGATGTAGTAGGTGGCGTACAACCTTATTCCGCTCGGCAGGTTTCGTGTTTCGTTCAAGCTTCATTTTTTGAATTTTGGCTTTATATTGGCGTTGACTATAATGGAGTCAGAGTCCAGATCTAGAGACGCACGAGGACAAAAGAAACAAAATAGTTACGTGGCAGTAAGTCCAAATTCCTTGTTTATAACCTCTCCCAATTCCTTGTAAGACCGTCCCTCATCGGCATACAGTTGCTTGATCCGAGGTTCGCAGGGTTTCCAGATCTCTGCAGTCATCGTCGGAGCTTTTGGGGCCCGTTTCCGAATTGAGGATTGAGATGAGTACTGTTGGCTTAGTGGTAGATTGGCCATTTGAGCGGGTTGTTGTATCAGATTTCGAGAAATGGCACTATCGTGTCGATGTGGTGACCAGCCCAGAGTGGTGTTGGAGGATTGAGCAAGATTGTGGTTGAGAGATGAGTTAGGAGGAGCTTTGGGAGATGTTTGTGGAGGAATGCATGCACATGGATATGTCATCATGAAGTTGGAACTATCCTCGATACTCTTTCCACCCATGGAAAAGTTTTGAAATTGGTTAAATTGACGATATGATTGTGCCTCTGTGTTATTGATTGAATGAGGCTGAAAAGATACTTGATATTGAGATTGCGCCGTAGCCTGCTCCATCTGAGCAGCTGTGTAGTCTTGGAAGTTCTCCATAACTGTATGAATGATGTTGATGAAATTTTGCAAAGATGGTAGAGATGAGATTTCATATTAAACTCGACTCAGATCCGCGCAGACGGGGGGGAGCCTGTCACTAGTGTGCCAATGCGTGAGGCTGAGACGCTGACAAAAAAAAAAGTACAATCTTGATCAGCCTATGGGAAGTGTTGACACGATTACCGGTTGGGCCAGAACCCTGCGACGGCTCTCGCTTAAAAGTACAAACTCATGTCACACAGGAATCCTGAAGCAGGATGAGAATACCAGAAGGCACTGCTCAGAATGTAGGTGAAATGTGGATTTCTTTTATGTGGCTCTGGTTCGCTGAAACTAGAGACATGCATATGCATAGTTTCAGCTGTCTGTATAGTACTTTTTGCTTTAGCCCGAGTGCTATACTGACGGCTTGTGACGATGATTTTGAAAACTTCTGTGTCCGAATATAAAGTTTGAGCTTTCAGATGCACAACTTTATACATTCTTAACTTCCCAACAAGATAAGATTTTCTTTCCAAAAAGAAGAAGAAAAGGCATTATGTGCGACTGTCTGTGCACAAAGGCCGCATCTCTCTTGGATGTGACTAATTGCATTGCAGCACTCTCGCCGGGTGATAAAATTGCTCTGGTTACTCTTGTCGTCAGCATTCCAAGCATTATAGCCACAATTTTTGGAGCCATCATAAGCTATCAAAGTTTTCAGCAGTCTCAGGCTTTATGTGAGTTCAGCCCGTGTCTACTCGTGAGGGAAAAGGCAAAGACTGACCAGTTTTCTTCAGCATCCAAATCTGCTATTCTCCCAACCCACAGGCTTCCGAGAGACGCACCTCCTTATTCGATTGGCTCAGATATTCATACTTCAAGCTCCGGCTCAATCGCATCAGTCGGGGTGATGATATATCCAGCTGCTTATTTCGCTAGGAGATGAATGTAAAGGGGATTCGGGGGCTGCTTACGACTGATGTTGGTCTTGAAATTGGTGTCTGGACTGTGGGACATATGGAAACCTTCACTAGGGATTGACAAGAACAACTACAACATAATCGTACATCAAATTGGGCCTCTTAGAATGCGAACGGCTAGGGTAAAAGACACTCTCTAAAATATATCTGCTCTGCGAGCTTAACAAGCTTGGTGGAATAAAATAAAGCATGAGTTCTACTATATTATGACTTGCCATTGTAGAGCTGTGAAAGGTGATAGGAGTGCATAAACAAGGTCGATGCGACTCGGTGAAAGTAATCAATGATAAGTCTAGGAAGAGTTTGTAAGAAAATCTCTATCTTGAACTAATTTGCATAATTATATGAAGCTCTTCATAGAGTTTACAAGATCGTCAGGGCCATCTAACTTTTCTTCCTATCCCCTGGGATAAAGGGGATTCGCAACCGGGGGCTCAAGTAAGCAGAGCTTTGATTCCAAAACTATAAATTAAGGAGAGAAGGAGAGAGATCTTTTACTCAATCGTGGCAGGAGAGAATATTTTCATGCATTCAAACGGAACTAGTGCCAACGCGAATCTCATATGACCTGGTCACCTGCCTCCCCTCTGCGTAAGAGTCCCCGGACAGTTACAAGAGCCTAAGCAAAGTCTAGACGTCAAGAAATAAATTGATCTCAAGAAGGAAAAAAATACTCTAGGAGCTTCCTAGGGATATTTACAGTAGTGCCAAGTGTCAAGGACTTGGATCATGTGACTTTTATACCTTTTATAAAGCTATTCACAACTGTGTACAAGCTAGCACGAGCCAACTCATTAGCTAGCGTAAAGGTTAGATTTCCTTAAGAATCTCTTCTATCCTTGTAATCAATCAATTCATCCCACTCTCACAAGAGGGTTAACTAACGGATACGTCTTCTATATTGGGAGTGGAACGATCAGCTGGTCTGCCAAGAGGCAACTTGTCGTGGCCCTATCCTCCTGCGAAACCGAATATATGGGTCAGATTCAAGCAATTAGGGAGGCCATTTGGCTGAAGAGCTTTCTTGCTCAACTCCATTAGAGTCGATATAGAGACCCGGTAGCTACAGTAATTTTCTGTGACAATCAAAGCGCTATGACACTTGCAAGGAATCCTCAATTCCATGGGCGTTCAAAGCATGTGGGAATCCAAATTAATTGGTAACGAGAACAGGCTGAGAGGAGCGAAGTCAAGGCTCAGAACACGCTACTGAAAAACAGGTGGCAGATGGAATGACAAAGGCACTATGCAAGGTCAAATTTGTCAACTTCAGGGAAGCTCTTTGGGGAGTATGAAGCACCTGATTCTTTCCAGCTCATCCCAGAAGGGAATAGCTGGTTTTATTGCAGGCGTTGCAAGGTGTAGGAAATCTGTAAAGTGAGATTCAGGAGAGTGTTTGATCAACGTATAGCCTTGAAGGGGAATGTGGAATGTCACAGATCACTTGATCACCTGACTTGCGTCCTACTCCAACTGTACATAGCATACAGGCCACGTGCTCAGGGGTAGCCAATCGAGGGTTCTAAAAAGTGGTAAACGATGGCCATTTCTAATATGGCTACCAGAACCTTCGAAATTATCCTTCACATAGGCTGAGACATAAGCTATTACTATATTTTTGGTGTAAAGCAATGTATGGGCACCTCGGCAGCATGTGTGCTTCGGAAGCCTATAAATAAGGGGCACAACTCCTACAAAAGCTGGTTCCGTAGATCAAGCAGGGAGAAGAGGTAACGATGGGACGTCGTATCCAAGAGGTGTGGAGAGAGGCGCAGAAAAGACACGGGCAATGGTCTTCTAGGCAGTTACAAATAAGGCGGTGTAACAAAGGTAGCTTTGGGGCCATATTTCTGCAGTCTTTGGGTTCGTGGAACTTAGTAAGTTCTCCACAGGTTGCAACCGCCATGCGGGCTGAGTCTGCAACGAAAACAGAGAGGGTTAGGGAGGGAAGAAATAACTATCCCCTCCCCCTAAAATTCTGTGACAACTTTCAAGCCCAAAAAAAGATAAGCGCGAAAAGTATGAGAAAACACCATTCCTACATAGTGGCATTGAAAGAAGTGATAGATCAATGCAGGTAGCTCGGGAACGAGGCATCGCAATGATCTGCAGCCCGCTACTGGCCAACGCCCCATGTTTTGAGCATCTCAGTCTGCCGCTCAATGTTGGTTCCTGCATGCAATTAAAGTTGATGCCTGTGATACCAAACACTAACACTGCTTAAAGTCGCAGTTTGTCCCATTAATATGCTGGATCGAGAAGTCAGAACGCCTACGGTTAAAATTTCGAGCTGGGTGCTCTTACCCAGACATGTCTTAAAAGGGGTGCCTGTATTCGTGATCAGTGCCAGGTGCTTTCGTAACATCCAAGTGTGCGAATATTCGTGCTAGTGGCCTGCTCTCTACACAGGTAGTTGTTTAAATTTGCCGATGATCTTGTTACTCTTATCGTAGTGGTGGTGTGGTCCTCTGTTTTGGGAATTGGTTGCATTCTGCCGATCGTGAAAATTTCTTCAAACCCGCCGCAGCCAACGCCAACTCCACCAACTAACTCAATCTTAACTCTACAGAGTCTCAAGAGAGCTGCAGGTTTCGTAGAGAGCACTGCGTACAGGTGCTGAGTCTTCGCCCTGGTTGTACCGCATCAGTGACTCGTAAATTCAGCGCCCAGAAAATATAAAATATCCTCCACACGTAACCTTACTCAGCGCTTTGCCGATTTCCGATTTCCAGGACTCGTCCCCCAATGCTCCGAATCCCTATTTTTCAGGAACTTTAGCGCTCACTCTCCAAGGCCAAACTCCATTTTCTACTCACCAACTCCTACTTTTCAGGAGATTCCCGATTCCCTTCCAGCGGTTAAGGTTAAATTGTCGGGGCCTGTTCCGGGCTACCGATTTCCATTCAGCGCACTTTGATGGGCTTATCCCTTAACACAAGTAAAGGATATTAGAAATGTAATTATTCTAATATAAAATAAACCGAAAACCAATTACTGAGTTAATCTAAGGCTAATGTGTGTCTAGAGGTGCGAGATAGCCCAATTCTCCTCAGTCTATGGTCGTATGTACCAGCAATTCGTTTATTGAAAACTATATCTTACACACGAGTCCTGGCTTTTGCTATAATAATAACGAAGCACTTGTCTCAAGCGCATAAGATTTTCATCAGAAGCACATATCGGTGTGAGTTTGCACTGTACTTTAGCGAATATACGCTGTAATTTAGTGATGAGCACACTGAAGGTCGCTTTTGAAATAGCGACCCTCGTTTGTATTTGCGAAAATTTGCACTACTTATTTTGGAACATTATTACCGTCGCAGCAAATGTACATTATTGATGCCTTGACACTTGTCAGCTGCGAGATTAAAATTCCGCCCTGGTTATGTTCTTTGGTGGTCGATTAGTTCCTGACTAGTGCTACGAAGTTATTTACAACACTTCAAAGAATAAGCGCTTTAACAGTATGAAATCGTAGTAGAAAAAATGATTGGAAAGCCATTCGCTTATTTAATTATTTTGGATACTTGAGTTATTCTTTTAAATTAGGGTTCATTTTACTATTTTCAAGCATTGGTGGATGGAGGTTGTGGTCACCAGCTTGGACAACAGGATCCGACACCCTGTGGCGCACTTTTCTCTCCACGAAGGAGCCTGTACTGTGGCCTCCAGCGGTATGCCGTGAAGGTTGCACTCTAATATTAGTTCTAGACTTGTGAATACGGTGATGGTAGTCGCATGAGACCCTCCATTTGCAATGAATTTGTAACAAGCCTTGTGGGCGAAGATACCCTGCCCATGCCCATGTACAAACCTCAATTAGCGAGCTATGTTGCTGTGCCAGCGCTGGAGAAAGCCAATTACAGGGTGAGGTTCAGTGTATATGCCTGAAATTCGAGTTACAGACATCTTAACTCCCCCTTCAGGGAGTAAAGAGAGGCGAGAGAGCCTTCGTTCCTGTATTATCAAAGTTGGTGACTGCAAATTCCGCACAAAGGTCAGAGAGAAAAATTCACTGACTTCTAGAATAATAAAACCATAACGAAATCATAAGGTATATATAATTTTCAATCCAAGTCAATTACTTGCCGGTGACCAGCCATGATATAAAGGATTCAGGACTCAGGTCCGCGAAGGAAGCAGTAGCCCAAGTGTCTCCGGACAGTTATATCCTACTGTTATATTTTGACTTTTAACTTGTTAAAATTTCTCAATTATAATTTTTGAATTACTTTCCCTATTTAGGAATACCTCTACTTACGTAAGTACTTCTTATATGAATCAGTAGCTTTCTCTACTACGATTAAAAGTGCTTTTTTCTCTTTGTTAGAGTTCCTTGATTTATATAAGATTATAAGTGTTTCACCTCGTGTGAGTATCTCTTACTAAACTCTCGTAGCTTTGTTATATATAAAGCCTGACCGCTAAATCTGACTGCCCCGAGACGGCTGAAGCAGTTGAGAGATTAATTTCCCAAAAAAGCAGCTAACATCAGTCTTATCATATGTACTACTCTTTCACCGCGCCTCTAGAAAGTCACCTAGAGCCGAAGAATTAAATCAGCCAAGTTTTACACCAATATGGAGGGTGGATGTAGATTCAACTTACGATGTTTGTGTACAAAATCTCTAATTCGGGTCACGAAATTACACATAGGTGCTTCATTATTAAGAAGAGAGCCATATTTTTGAGTGTCCCACCCCTCAATAGGAGGTAGAGTCCGTGAAATCGTCTGAAATAGTCCGACGAGCGCCCCGAGGGGGGTGTCCTCCATTTGAGAACAAAAAGAACGTCGATCTGCTTCATTCCCCTGCCAGATGTATTAGCAACGTCGGTTTCTTCAAAGTTCTATATATGCACTAGCTAGTAGATATTCATGGATATCAAATTGCAAGCGTTCCCAGACTATCATCAGAACGAGCAACTCTGCAAATATGAGCCACCAGGATTTTACATTTCCCAGCTGTAAAATCCATCCATATCCCACCCTATTTCCCTTAGCAGTTCCTGGTGAGCCCGGTGCCAGAAGAGAATGAACTCGTAGCTGAGTTTCGCACTGGCTATGGCAGGCGCAGTGACTTTGCAATGGTATCGGGAGTGCTTGTTGTCGACTTTCCCAAAAGGAGACGTACTGTACGGCTCAATCACCCTATTTTGTGCAAGCATATACGCCACGGGGAGTTTTAGTGCTGCTTTGAGATCGGGATTTTGGGTCTCTGAGTATAATTCCCGTACGGCAGTCAGGAGCTCTTGGTTGAATGGCAGCTCAGAATCGTAGAGTCTTGAGACCCATACAAAAGCCCTAGAGATAGAGCTTTTGACGTGGAGAGTGATATATTCTTCTAGAATAGACCTGTCAACGTTCTCGCAAGCGAGCGCGTTGGTGTGCACTGCAAAGCTAGTAGTCCTAGTCTCGTTGATCGTTCTATCCATATTACTTCAATAGGGTCTCCGAAATGCAAATTTACCCCTCTGGATTCCAACACGTGTGTGTTCTTGGCAGATAGTTCGACACTCACACCAAAGCCATGGCTATATGTAGCTTGGAAAACTTGACAATAACCTTCTTGATGCTTGCTATTCAGCAGAGGCGTAATTGCGCATGTTTCCTTAGACCGGACGTAATCTTCTAAAAACGCCATAAAATACCCAAGATCTTTGATTGCTAATCGAGGGCAAGGAACTTCCTAGAGATATCCTGATTGTTGAGCACATTCAGTACATGGAATGCCTGGATCACACTGTTTACATTAGCGCTTTTGAGAATTAAGCAGGTATACCTTTGACTCACACATGTTTTAAGAAGCCTGCATCTAATATAAGGCCCCACTTGGAGAATACGCCTTCGTGTATGATTGTCTCTCCAGTAAGGGAACTGGTTTGGAGCCGACTTTCGACCTATCGTAGACGTCGTTGAGACGTAAGATCGAAATGGTTCGGAAAAAACTGACGTGGTATATTTAGTCACCTCTGTCTTTGTTCCCAACGAAGAATTCGACGTAAAAGAAGCCGGATTTCCGATTTGAACAATCTCCTCAGAGTGGCTGAGCTGTAAGACCCAAGCTTCCAGCGGTTCCATTTCTATGTTCTGCAGTGGCAATCCTTGGGGTTGTGTTGAAGTTATTTCTGCTTTGTTCAAGCCTGTCTGGTTTTCGGTACTACCGGAGGTTTTGTCAGATATTCTGGAGGCGAGAATTGTATCCGCTTGTAGGGGGGACTTTACCAAATGAGAGTTGCTGATCTTTGATGAGGAATATTCCGTCCGTGGATGCTTGCTTCCGCTTCAAGCTCTGTCATTTCCTTGTTCTGATATTTCCGATTCCTTATCTTTTGATATATATATGTGCTGTTGTTTCCGACTAGTGATTATCTCGCCTGTTTTCAGTCCCAGTTCTTGCATTTCAGGTCAAGGACAGGTACAAAAGAATGGGTCCAAATCGTCGTCTTCCTCTGTCACATTTTCCTTAATGAGTAGACTGCGGGGTTCCCCCAATACTACCTTTTGTTTCTTGCAATCGACTAGACTCTCGAGCCAATAATTGACTAATTTCCTCCTTGGTGGACGTCTATTTGTTCGACTGCGAACATTCGCTACGGAAGGGGTTTTCGGAAGCGGTGAGAAATAGATAGAGAGATTCTTGAAACGCCTCTTCTCATCTCGCGACTGCTTCAGAACATGCGCAATACTCTTTTTGTCAGACGCCAAATCAACTTGTGGGCTTTTGATGTGCATGGAAGTTTCTGGTCGCAGCGGCAGCGGCAACGGTTCTTTCCTCACTGCGAACCATCCTTTGCAGGTGACACTGTGCCAGTTTAATTAGCACAATTCTCTCTCTCGTTTGAAATAAACACACCAAAATGAGCCTCCTGTTGTGAGAGGTTGAATTTTCGTTGACTTGCAGCCAACTCTCGGACACTTTGCATTCGATTCTTCGCCATACCGCCCAACAATCAGAGCCATAGTGATACTCATTCCTGGTATAAATGCCTCGAACTCGGATGCAGTGAGTACTTGCGAACTGTCCATTGAGTTGAAAAGCAGATACTCTCCTGCTTTGACTTTACTGCTTCCTGGTCCGTTCGAGAATTGATCCAAAATGATCGCTTCCAGTTTCTTATATCTGTTAGCTCTGTGCAACAACAAAATGGGACATAATTAGAGCTAAATGAAGTGAAAATACCGATATGAGAGTAAATTATAAGCTTCAAATAACAATATAAAAAAAAAGGGAAAGGGGAATTATACATTCCAATTGTATTCGGAAGGCACAGGCATGATTCTACCCAAGGCGTCTTCAAACCGGACAGGCTCTTGAAACCAAGTATGGCGGGTGTCAATGCTTGGTTTTTGGTATGTTGACTGTATTTTGGTAATGAATCTCATGATTTGCAAATTTGACCAATATATGCTACCGGCAAGTTGGAATATCGCCTTCAAGTGTGTCAAAATCTCCCTATTCGTATGAGCCTCTGACGTCGTTTTTCATTGTTGTATCAATGAGAAACACATACCAGGTTAACAGACCTGAGAACCGCTGGAACATTGACTGGATGTTTGCTAGACCAGAGGCATGTTTATTATTGTCTTCTCTGGTCAGCAATATTTGTTCGTAAATTTCATTTGCCTTGACTTGCAAATTTGAGACTTCTTGACCACTCTTTGGAGAAATGACTGTGGTGTTAACCCTAGAAGTGATGAGCTCTTTAAAATACGCTCGCAAAATCAATAAACACTCGCAGTCCCAAAATTATCAGCCGCATATTCAAGCTACCAACGTGCGCCGAAATATAGGCTCTCAAATCCTTGACCTTGGGTTCCATTTTCATCTCCCACTGCACCTTTCGCATCCATCGCTTGGGACCGTGCCCCGTTCCTGATGAAGATGTAGTGGGAATATCCAGGATCTCATACTTCTTAAGTTCCTTTGCAAATTCGTCCAAAGGATGCTGGCACACCAGAGCAGCAACTTTCACACTGTTTACGATAGCTTCTTGGCCTGGAAGACACTTCAGTTGCTCAATTTCGTGAAGGGCACGTTCGAGGCTGTGGAGCTCCAGCAACAATTCCTGGTAAGATGAGGCTGAGGCATGACGAAGTGCAGACGTTATGTTGCTGATCAGTTCGGCAGTTGCCAGGAAATCCCCTACGCTGAATCCGAAAGACATCGTAATAGTGACAGGAACGGGGGCAAAGGAGAAGCCCAAAGCGCTAAGAAGAAAATCAGATGTGTTTTCCCGTCCGCAAATCTGGAGTGTGGCTATGTTCATGACTCAGTCAACCTAGTTGTTCTGTGGCAACCTTGGTATCTGCCTGCATACACCGCCTAGTGCCACATCACGTTTTCCAATGTGCCCACGTGCTCGATCACTTGACGCCTACGCCAGACTTTTAAGCTTTCTTTTTATTGTACTTAATCAATTTTACTACAAAGCACTCCACACCTAGCAACAGCCCCTCTATGAATATTTAAACGAGAAAAAAGGGGGTCGGGTTTTTGTGGAGTCCTACCTAATGCGATATTTTTTGAGTGCTGGGCTTGTAGGGTTCCTATTTTAGTCATCAAACTTTTAACACTTCACAGTAGTAAGAGGTCTCAGCTTCATTAACTGGAAATTATATACCGGGTTTTTATAGACCACGTAAAAGGTCTAAATCGCTATCCTACTGTGGGTATATTACCTTCTTTTGAAACAGCTTATTCGGCTTTTTGGTTGTCTCGGCCCGGGCACTCAGAATAATACTAGACCGAGTAATTCCGCCCCTGAACTATCCCGTAGTTAGGCGAATCCACCTACCCCTCTTTTGGAGGCGTTCTTGGCTCCCCTGTCAAAATGCTAGCAGTGGACCCGGACGCATACGCTCAGCTTATCTCCGGTTTTCACCCAAAACCCGACAAATGCCGACGTCATGCAGCCATTCGAGAGTAAGCTAAAATTAACCTCTCCTGAGTCTCCCCTTCAAAGCACCACCTAATTTCCTGTCGATGTCAGCAGAGTGCAGAAAGACCTGGAACGACTTTCTACGCAGATTGCATTGCAATATCACGGCTTCACGATCACATTATGACGGGTAACATCGAATTCGGCGTTGCCGGCGGAGATCACATGCAGCAGCCAATAATTCTCGGACTGATGCCCCAACAACCCGGGCTGATTGGTACCGGAGAGGACTGGACAGGCTTGACTAGCCCAGCGGAACGGAGGAAACTTCAGAACCGGTTAAACCAAAGAGCTCGCCGTAAGTCTTTGGCGTTTTCCTTTCTGTTTTTGATTTGTGGGGTATTTTATCCCCATGGAGACATCGTTGACTGATGATGCCTTTGCGAATTATAGGAAAGCGTAGAGCGAAAGAAGCAATGTCAGGAGCTGAAACTATCCCCAAATCAAAATATCAAAAAACCAAGGATCGCAATAGCGATGATAATTCCAATACAACAGCGCTCGAAGTCTGCTCTCATGCCAAGAGAGACTTTCAATCCGAATTATGGCATGTATTCAACTCCGCAGCAGGACCTTTGAAACTCGACCGCTCAGAGTTCGGACGTGTTGTCAATCTCTGCAGGCTCACCAGTACAGCGACGCAAAAGATGATTACCGAGTGTGAAAATTGGGCTCAGAATCGAATTATGACGGGCTCTCCAACGACGGACCATCTACTTGTACTTGTGAAATTCAACGTGTTCAGAGCTTTGTTTAGCAATTGCAAAGATCTTGGCTTCAGTTATGAAGATGACCTGCCAGACGACGCACTGTCTCCATTTACGGACCCCTCAGATACCCTGTGCCGCACCCGACCGATGCCTTCGGCACTTCAACCAACAAAACTCCAGCGGGAACTTCCCCATCATCCTTGGATCGACTTCATACCCATACCGGGCATGCGGGATAATCTATTGCGGGCAGGGGATTCATACGATGACATGGAGCTATGTGGCGATCTTGTGGGGTTCTTTAGTGGTTCCGCGGATAGGACAGGAATGATAGTGTGGGAAGACCCGTGGGATCCAAAGGGCTGGCAAATCACCGAGTCGTTTTTGAAACACTGGGGTTGGACAATTCGAGGTTGTTCGCAGCTTTTTGAGTCCACTAATTATTGGCGGAAACGGTGTGGGGAAGAGCCGTTGAATTTTGAAGGACTGGTTTGCGAAGAGCTTGATGAGTAGAAGTCTTACAGCTTTATCCAAAATAGCATTATTAGAGCCATCTTGAACCTCAAACTTGATCTGGAATTACGTGGTTCCATCCGTTGCACGACGAAATACGAGGTATGCTTCGGCTCTAAGGCAATGCTTCCAGTGCAACATTGGACGCATCCGATTAAAGCCGACGACTACCTAGGGACTTGGAACGCGCAAGCTGTGGAGTTAAAGAGCCGCACAAATGCCAGTTTCAGACTTTCCATAGGGCTGGTTTTACTGTCGGGAAGCCCCTAACTAATGCAAGTGTCAGCAGTGTGCATCGTGCAGGGGTGCTAGACTTCGGGTTTTCCCGGGCCGGGGTACAGCGCCGACACAACACTGAACATTTTCAACCTGATGATGTACGAGTCGAGGGAATCCATTAAGTCCTCACCCTCAAACGGCTTTATCGGATTTATTCTTTCTCCTTTGCATGTTCATACATGAGCAGAATTCTATATAAGGTATTCCAATTCCTCTCCAGCTTTCAGAAAATCATCATTCACATCACTTCAGTTTATTCATCAACTCAATTCAGCAAACACCATCCAACCTCCCTCATCAAACTTTCCTCAACACACCTCATTCAAACACACTCCAATCTCATCGTCCACCATGGCTGCCAGATACGAACAAGTTCACGAATCACCAAAAGGCCCCGGCGACGCTCGTCCCACAGCTCAGCAAATCATCGAAGACGAGAATCTCCAAGGAAAGTTCGATGGCAAAGTGATTCTCATCACCGGCTGCTCCTCCGGAATCGGTATCGAAACAGCACAAACCCTCGCCACGACCGGCGCAACATTATTCCTCACTGCTCGCGATCTTGAAAAGGCGAAGAAAGCATTGGGCGACCTCGTTACTTCTCCCAAAGTCCATCTCCTGGAGCTTGACCTCAACTCCTTGGCCAGTGTTCGCGCTTGCGCCAGCGAGTTCTTGTCAAAGTCAAAGGCGCTCAATATCTTCATCGCCAATGCCGGGGTGATGGCCACACCGGAAGGCCGCACGAAAGACGGGTTTGAGACTCAGTTCGGCACAAATCACCTTTCTCATTTCCTCTTTTTCAACCTCCTGAAAGCAACTCTCCTCGCTTCTTCAACGCCTGATTTCAACTCGCGTGCCGTCCTCCTGACCTCAACCGCTCATCGCTGGGGCGAGGTCAATTTCGACAACCTCAACTTCGACGGCGTGTACGACCCCACGGTGGCATACGCCCAAAGCAAAACCGCAAATCTCTGGACCGCCAACGAAATCGATCGCCGCTACGGCGCAAAGGGTCTCCACGCCTTCGCCGTCCACCCAGGAGGCATCGCCACCGGCCTCGGACAGCACATGTCTGCCGACGCTTTAGATGCACTTGTAAAAGACGAAGCACTTGCGCCATTGTGGAAAACTCCTCAGCAAGGTGCTGCTACCACCGTGTGGGCAGCTACAGCGAAGGCTTTGGACGGCCAGGGGGGGAAATACCTTGAGGATTGCCATGTTGGGAAGCCGTACAATCCTGCTGATGGAATATGGGCATCGGGATATGCTGCGTGGGCGTATGATACTGCGAAGGAGGATAGGTTGTGGAAGAAGTCGTTGGAGCTGGTTGGTTTGGAGGATGATGAGTAGATCTGGTTTTGCAGGTCGCGAATCATGTATTAAGTACGGAGCTATTTGGGTGTTTTCCTCTCTATAGAATTGATTTGCTTTTCACTGGCGCTCATATAAATGATACAAGATTAACAAAAATTTGCATGACGTATCTGCTTTGGGAATTTGCCGCAAATTAAGTGACTCTCTTCTGGACAATTTCATAGTTTTCTTCACTCGCCCTATCTCTTCAGACACTTCGAAATAATTCAAAATTCAAAATCGAAAATCAGATACAAGCGACAATAAAAGATATATCATAAATCCGTTCTACTTTCTTGTTTTTAGAATAATATCCGACAGTATCTCAGTACTTATCCGTTCAAGTGGTGGCTGTGGATGAAAAAGGGACAGACACTAGCACGGACCACCAAAACCCCGCTCCACTACAGTACACTATACGTAGTACGCCAAAAATAAATTCCTGCTGAGCCTATACACTCACCATCGGACTTAAACCAACTTCCTACTTCCACTTCCACTCCCACTCCCACCCCCTATTTCCCTTTCTCTCTCCTGCTCCGAAAGCAAGCCCCCGACGTCAAACTACAGCTACAAACTTACTCAATCATTATCCCGAAGTGGGGAGGAAGCAAGCTGCTGACTCTTGCATTAGCGGCGCACCTACCCGCTAGTTCAGGGATTGACAGCTACCGGGGCTGAGAGTCATGCAGGGTGCTGACACCTGCGGAACTTGTGGACCTGGCGAGAATTTTAGCGTGGGTTTTAGCGTACCGTGCGTCCGTCCACCATGGACGTCGCCACTTCGTGGTTTGCGATGGAGGGAGATGATTCGGGGCCATTGTTTAACTGATGCACGCGGTGCGAATCTCATGATATCCACGATGGGTCTGGGCAATGAGATCGAGTAAGACGCTATTGAAATTATGGAGTACTTTTTCCAAAGGATACCACCTGGAAACATCACAGTTGGGCATTTTCTGTTCAGATTTTGGTGATTTGAAGGCAGCTGACTCTTTGATTGTGTATTTACGTCAAAATCTCTCCATCATAACCTTCAATTCCCTCCCAGCAAACTCCCACAAACACGAGATTTCTTCGCTCAATGCCAATACTTAGGAACCACCACCTTAGCCTTAACCCACGCCATCTCCAGCGCCTCAACAACATCCTCCGGCAACGGGCCTTTTTCCAAATCCCCCAAATTCTCCTCCAAATGCCTCTCACTACTCGCGCCCACAATAATCGCATCTCCAAACTCCCTCTTCATAAAGCTATGATGCTCAATCCACCTCATCGCCACCTCGGCCAGCGTCAAGCCATGTTTATCCGCTGCTTCCTTAATGATATCCAACGCATCAAAGTAGGCATCGTTCCAGTAGCGTCCTCTGTGTAGTGTGCCTTGCCATTTTTTAGGGTCGAACCGTGAGCCGGGCTCGAAGGATTCTTGTGACCGTGTGTATCGTCCGGTAAGGAAACCGCCTGCGAGCGGCTGGAATGCGTAGAGAGAGATTCCGTAGTGACGAAGGCAGGGGAACAGTTCATCTTCGATGCGGCGTTGGAGTGCGTGGTAAACACCTTGATAAACAGTAGGTTTAATCCAGCCATTCTTCTCGCAGATCTCGCAGATCTTGGCAACTTCCCAGGACATGTAATTACTTATTCCAAAACGGTTGAAGAGTCCTTCTTTATGCAGTGCGTTTACTTCACGAAGCGTATCTTCGAAGGGAGTCTTTCTGTCTGGGCCATGCAGGTAGAACATGTCTATTTTGTCGCATTTTAGGGCGTTGAGACTGGTCAGGAGGCCCCGGCGGACATCGGAGGGTTGGTGGGTGTAGGAATCGGCTTTGGACATAGGACCGCCGGCGTTGGGGTACAATTTTGTCTCCATGATCAGACCGCGTTTTTGCCAGGAGAGGTCGCCGAGCATTACTTCGGTGGTGCCGTCGCCGTAGACTCGCGCGGTGTCGATTTCGGAGTGCCCATGTTTTTGGAAGATGTCGAGGATTTTGCCCGCTTCTTCGATGGTGTTTACTCGTGCTCCGAGTGTGTCTGTGGAATGGGTGTTAGGTTTTTGATGGATAAAATGGGAGGGTTGAAAAACTTGCCTTTTGCGCCGAATGTCATGGCGCCGAAGACGACTTTCAGTGTGGTCTTAGGTGTGGAAGCCATGATGGATTAAGTGGTGAAGAATAATTCGATATGCCTAAGATTTGTACAATTGAGAAGTTTCCAAAGATTCGAAAGTTAACGGTGTGCAATTAATATAAGGTTTTTAGAAAGGACTTTTGGAAGGTGGGATGAAGGGTAAATTGAAATTTTAATGAAGGGTACCTGATGTGTTTTAAATGATTTTTTGGAATTCATAGAGGGGGATAAAAGCTGGAGTTAACTTGCTATCGAGGTTTAAATCCGTCCGAATTGATGTTACGCCCCATGCATGCAGATTCAAGGTCGCGATCCACCTCCGTAGATATCATGAACGTGGGGCGGGTGCCAAGGTTTAGGTACTTTACCTGTCCGGGATGTGAGGGCGGCAACGCTACTTAGACGTCACACCATGGCAGAACTCCGGGTCGGCATTTCAACAAACGGTTCGGAGTAAAGGTCGGTCAAAAGCCAACGATGTGTACAGTAACACCAGCCTTTTGAGCCATTTGTTTTATCCCTGCTTCTCCGAGCGATCTGTAACTGTCTTGAATTAGAGTAGTCGCAATATAATTATCTATTTGAAAGGCCCAGTGCGACTTAAACCTTCACTCCTCCTCCTTGCTGTCCCCTTCGCACTTTCCGTACCTTGATCAAACTGATCAAGCTCAATATCATCCGTCTCTTCATCATGTGTTCCTAGTAAAGAGTCTTGCGCTCGGTCAATACCACGATCCATAGAGTGTAGACTCCTGCCAACCAATCCCGGCGTAAAACTAAGCACTGATTCCGCAAAAGTGCTGGAGTGAACTTGGAAGCGGTTGTTATTGTCTTGACCGTTGAAGTCGCTTTTGGACATCATGAGGAGGTAAACGCCCATGAAGTTGAGGAGGAAACCGGCGAGGAGGGACACCATGTTGCTGATGCTGGATGTGTTGAATCCTTGGAAGAGGATGAATGATGCTGAGAGCGTGCATGTTGTGAATGAGACGTAGTAAAGGGCGTTTACTCTGTAAATTATTAGTGGTCAACTATTTGAAGGGGGGGTGGGAGTACCGACAATGATGTAGAAAACTCGTGCATAGCTTTGTTGAAGTAATTCATTTGAACCATTATTGAACCGACAACAACGATCAGGAAGGAGTATGTGGAAGGACGATTAAATTGGTTATTGCCAGCGAAGGTCAGCTTGACGGCGATTCCTAGCGCCTTCACAGCCATCACTGAGAGAGAACCAACTGTCGAACATATCGAGATATAAATAAATGGATTGACCTTGCCATAAGTTGGCACAACCCTGTAAATAAGATATGTCGAAGATATCACGACAAAAAGGGAATATAGGACGAAGACTAAATAAGTCAGGACACTGCTCAATGAAAAACACAAAAGCAGGATTCACTTACATGGCTGAAAAGCCAATGTCAAGATTTCATCAACCGTTGAAATCTCCTTGTCAGGCGGGGCATGTAATATAAGC
The DNA here is from genome assembly GCA_013054445.1 of Cudoniella acicularis. NCBI lineage: Eukaryota > Fungi > Ascomycota > Leotiomycetes > Helotiales > Helotiaceae > Cudoniella > Cudoniella acicularis. Next base: position 7,096 of record JAAMPI010000723.1, on the reverse strand, counting down.
ATGATTGACCCCAAGAGACAGGTACTGCAGCCTATCTTGCCCAAAAGGCCCAAATGTTCATTTAAAAAGTAGGCGCCCATTACCGCTCTATTTTTGAGTCAGCTCATGGAGTCAATCTCAGTGACTTTGAATTTGTCTTACCCTATCAAAACACTGAGTGCTCCAAGCGGGGTAACGAGAATTGCGGGAGCAAAGGCATAAGCAGCTGTGTTCATAAATTCCCCAGAGACAACTATGTCGCAGTTTATTAGTGATTTTTGTACATTTTGAGAGGGAGAAGCTCGACTTACACATCACTGTGCCGATCCACCATATTGGGCTGCGGAAATATGAAAGTCCATCGCCATCAAAACCAAACTCCTCGCTAGCATTCTTTAAACCCTATCCTCACAGTTCATCAGTAAGCGGCAAGAATTAAAAAAAATGAACAAGCGGGCTGTGGGGATAACATACAGTCTTGGTAAACACATAACTTGTTCCTACGTAAAACATCGTAAGCAATTGATCATGACAAGAATGACTGCGCCGCAGCGGTGAGAAATCGACTCGTGGACAGGATCAAGCCCTCAGGGAATCTCATACCGATGGCGAAGGACGACGAAACTGCTAGCGCCAATCCAATATATCTATGCTCATTAGCTATTATGTCCCCTTCAAATAGGTGCGGGGCGCGGATGAGGGGGTTTTGGTTGTGCGATCAACGTACTTTTCATCCATCCCTTCGGGCCGCGACAGCGCGCTTCACGATATCTTATCTCCAAGAAAATCTTATTGACCCCCCTTTTTATTGGAAAAAGCAAGGCTCAATCACCGAGCCGGCACAGGATAATCAAATGGCAAAGAAAGGTTGGAAAAGGGATCACGAACACGCTGGAGCGTTGAAACACGTTGCAGTTGTCTGAAGGATCATTTGCTTCGTGTTGGATTTTAGCGAAATTGCTATACAAGGGTGGTGTCACGGTCACACGTTAGTGTTACCCCAGGTTTCGACACGTGACTTTTAACGTCATGGAAGTAGATGGGAGGTAGTTTTTGCGGATTATAATTGCAAGTGCCTGTTCGGATGTTGATACTTGAGATGTGAGGTTATTGAGTTACTCTGACGTAATGTTTTACTAAATAATTGCTCCGATTCACTCGCAAAAGTGAGGTTTTGGAATAAAGGGGTTGTCCCCTTTTGTATCGAATCCTAGTCGTAAAATCCCATACGACCACTAGATAATTAATTTCATATAGGTAAAGTTTCTATTTTTGAAGTGTTTCTTATTGTACTATCGCATAGATACATCATCTATTTCATTCCCTTGCTGAGGCATCGTTGTCTCCGGAGGACTATTCCCGCAGGACAATGCAGACATCTGACTTCCCAAAATCTCAAGGCAATAACAGAAAGAAACAACATAGCTATAGATAGTAATTACAGGTTCCCATTAGTCAGTAAAAGTTACTAAAACACTTCAATTGTTTGAAGGGTTGTGTGGGAAAAGTGCACGAAATACATGAAAAACATTGAACATGTTGTTTTGACAAACAAAGATAGGTCGCGCATTGTATAGATGCCGCATGCTTTAAGCCTCTTCAAGTGGCCAAGAGATTGTTTTTATGGATACAAATCACTCATTTCGTGGATCTGAAGAGCCAGGCGTGCCCTTTCCTTTTCCTGCCTAAGGCCGCCTTAAATCTGTTGCTTTTCAAAATGGCACCAAACACTTCAAAAGCATTAAATATCCCTGAAATTACAACACCAAGCAACTCAATTAACATGATAAAAGGCTAAATTAGATCGTTTTGCTTCTCTTTGTGTATCTTCTGATTACAATATGGCCGTTTTCTTTTGAAGTGTTGTCTGTCACCATGGCTGTGCTGCGCTAGTGAATTTGCAGGTGCAAAGAGTATAGAATAGAAGAGCAGAAAAACAGTGCAAAACAAGATTCTGGTAGCCTTCTTGCAGTAATATCTCACGGTATAAGAGTGATTATTCTTCAAAGTGTGGTGAGTTCTATTGTAGTGCCGTAGAGGCCTGGAAACGGTCCAGGGGATATCAATCCGAGGCGTGTCCTCGATTCAAACTTTTCTTCTCTTGAACAGTGACTACGGCTGTGCTTCGCTAGTGAATTTGTAGATGCATATTGTCTCCCCAACTATTGGCTCGGTTAACACAAGCCACTAAACTGAATTTTTGAATTCCTATATATCGATCCGAGGAGCGTCCTGGTTTCAAAATTTTCTTCTCCCGAACAACAACGCGACACATCAGCCATATCGACAGCCATCTGTTCCAAACGAGTTCGAATACCCCACAGCAACTGTCTCACTGATTCTCAAGCATCTGCTTTCACTTGCTACTCGAAATTCCCTCTGCGCAATATGGATCATTCAAGTTCACCAGCACAGGAGGGTTGGCTGCCTCATTGCGCTCGAATTGAAGCATTTCTGAGGCAGACTGAAGGCGCAGAAGACCTTAGCCCTCTCACAACTCCTCCACAAGTTTCTGCTGGCCTCTACCCACACGATTGGCTGGATCCTGCTCTCCAAAGTCCCGTTGACGCGTCTCGACCCTACACAGCACCAGAGCTTGCAGCGCCTGCGGTTATTCGCGGCAGTGATCCGCATCTGTCGGACGGTCTGGAGGATTTTGCCTCTGTTCCGCAGCCTTCTATTGGCTCATATCGTGAGCATCTGCCGGACGGTCTAGAGGACCTTACCTCTGCTGCGCAGCCTCCTATTGGCTCATTTTATGAGCATCTGCAAGACGCGCAGGATAACGCGCCAAATTCACTCTCGGCACCTAGCGCACAATCACTCGCTAGCGCTATTTATAGTCAAAATTTTTCTGAAGCTCCTGCTCCTGCTCCAGAACATCCACAAGATCTCCTTGGCTTCTCTGATCAGCAGAATCCCTTTGACTTCTCCGATCAACAAAATCTTCCTTCTCAGCAAGCTCACTTTGGATTCTCCGACCAGTACAATCCCTTTGGCTTCTCAGATCAACACAATCTTCCTGCTCAGCAAGCTTCCTTTGACTTCTCTTCTTTTGACGACTGGCTGGACGACTACGACTTCGAACCAAATCAAGAGCTTGACTTCCTCCCAGCTCCTGCGGCACAAGATCCCTTTGGCGACAAACTGTACCCAGAGGTGGACTACTTCAGCGGTCTCGTTTCTTCCCAGGACCAACACAACCTCAATAACTTTCCTCTCGCGCAAGGCGCTCACCAATATCACAACATGTCTTCCGCACAGCACAACCTTTCTCTCCCTCTCGGCGAAGGCGCCAACCAAGATCATGACATGATGGATGCTCCCGATGCCGCGTCATCTCCGGATGAAATCTCAAAATACGCGCGCCAACTGGAAGGCGAACTGAGCGCTTTTCTTGGAGCTCCCTTGCCGCCCGCTCCCATCGCCAACAACCCTTTCCTCCCAGCCAATTCCGCGCCCCTAGGAGCAGCAGTGGCAGCAGCGCCACAACCTCAACCCCAACCTCAGCCTCGTCGCCGCCGTCGCGCCCGGCAAGCCGGCGGTCAAGAACCAGTCCGAACAGCGAGCGGCCGCATCAAGCAGCCACCATCAAAGGAGCGACCCGAGTATGGCGTTCACCAAGTGAGCCTCACGGAGACTGAACTCCGCGTAATTCGGCCGGACTACGACCGAATGCGCTTGGAAGTCTTTCGGAACGTGGGGCCTCACGGCAAGAAGAGTGTCCGAATAACCAACAGGGAATTCGGCCTCTTGAACGACCATCGGAGGGCAAACGGGAGGGACTTGGCGGCACGGAGTACGGTGCACACCAGGGAGGAGAACGAGTCCGGAAGCCGGTGGTTGGAGAGCAACTTGGCGAGGCAGAGAGCCAAACTCGGATTGCCCCAAGTTGACCTCTGATCACCTGGTGGATGGTGGTTCGGGGGGTGTGTAGCCGGGGTGTGGTGGTATATGAGCTTTGCAACTCTTAAGTAGCAGCTTGGGAACGTTACCCCTTGGTGTGTGTATGAGCTTTGCAACTCTTAAGTAGCAGCTTGGGAACGTTACCCCTTGGTGTGTGTGTATGAGCTTTGCAACTCTTAAGTAGCAGCTTGGGAACGTTACCCCCTCGTGTTTGTTTGTAGGAGCTTGGCAACTCTGAGTCGCCGCTTGGGATCGTATCCTCCAAAAAGCTGTTCTTCTCTCGTCAAAAAATGCCTCCCCGATAATAACAATGTGACATGTGCGTGAACTATGAACTTTCCGGCTCCTATCTCCACCCACTATGGCCACAACACTTCAACGAACAAACGCTTTATCGTCAGAGGGTAGCATTCATTGAAGATGGGAGAATATATATTTAAGCTTCTATCTTCTTCATCTAGTCTGATTTCATTTTGAATTGTGGGTTATTTAATAACTATCAAGTGTTTCACCCCAACTTCGTGGCGAAGACCACGTGAACACTCGCTAACTTTCAGGGATTTGCCCCAACTTTCAGTGACCGCCCGCTAAACCTACCAGGGCAACATTAGGCGCATGCTACACAAACAGCAATTCGACGATACGCCTAGTTCTCACCCCTGAAATCCTCCCTATCCCCCCCCCTTAACATGTAAAAAATCACCTACCGCAAAAGAACATTCCATCAATATACAAATAGCTGCCGATGCTGATTAATATCCCCGACCCCAAAACCTCGTTCCATTGGCTTATTCGCGTCGAGTTTCCTCTCGGGTACATGAATTCGGTATACATGGCGCTGCATAAGGCCTGCGAAAGAATGTCCGGTTAGGGCCGGGCCTAGCGCCTCGGCCAAAATATCCATTCCCGGCCTCCGAGTAGCAAAACACATATAAAGACTTCAAAATGTCTCTCATTTCAAGAAATACAACCAGTAGTTTCTTCTCCAAACCCATCACTTCCAAAAATCCAAAAAGTCGTTCTTGGCATCACAATTTCTCGTTTGGCGAGAGCAATTCGAAGCAAGAAAATCAGTAAATCACAATGTCCAAACCAACTGAAGACATCAAAATGCAACCATCCTACCCACCCTCTGGAATCTCTATCCTCATCGTCGGCGCCGGCATTGGAGGAATCATGACGGCCCTTGAATGCTACCGCAAAGGCCATACCGTCCGCATCATCGAGCGCAGCTCTGGCCCCGTTGACACTGGTACATCCCTCTCCTTTCCCCGTTCCACCTTCTCAACTCATCTAACATACAAAAGGCGATTTCTTCACCGTCGGTCCCAGCGCCCTCAAAATCCTCAAACACTGGCCCTCCCTCCTGGCCACCAACGAGGAAATCGCCTACGACCCTTGGGTTTCTTACCATAAACACACCGGCGAATGCGTGGTTCCACCTGCGCCCATCGAATGGGATACCACAGGCGGGGTCGTACCAGAACGTATCTACCGCCACCACCGCCCGCGCTTTTACAAGATGCTGCTTGATCAACTTACCGCCATTGGTATCGAAGTCGAGTATAATCACCGTGTTGTTGATTACTACGAAACTGAGGATGGAGAAAAAGGCGGGGTAAAATTGGCCAGCGGGGAAAAACTAGAGGCTGACTTGGTAGTTGCTGCCGATGGGGTAGGAACCAAGAGCCACGTTTGTGTTTCTGGGAAAGAGGTGAGAGCTAGGAGTACTGGGTACTCGATTTTCAGAACCGCATATCCAGTGGAGTTTGCTGCTGCTGATCCAGAGATTGATGAGAGGTTTAAGTTGTTGGAGAATGGGAAGAGTTGTTTTGAGATGTGGTTTGGGTTCGTCTCCTACCTCTTTTTCTGAAATCTGCAGGATGTCTTGCTAATGCTTTGGTCAAAAAATAGACATGAGTTTCATTTCGCCATCTGGAGAGCAGAGGATATATTTTCCTGGGTCTGGACACACAAGGTACCTTCCTCCCTTCCCCCTTCCCTCCCCCCTCTCCATCACCTCTCTCCACCATTCCTCCAACCTACTAACACCCATACAGGACACCGGCTCCGCCACCGAATCCTGGCACGACAAAACGCCCATCGCCACCGTCCTCTCTCTCGCCTCCAAAGTCTCACCCCCCTTCCCGCCCATCATCGCCAAAATAATCAAGAGCACACCGGAAGACGGAATCGTCGACTGGAAGCTCATCTGGCGAGACCCGCAACCCATCTGGTCCTCCCCCTCCGGCCGCGTCTTGCAACTCGGAGACGCAGCTCATACATTCCTCCCCACCTCCGGAAACGGCGCCACCCAAGCCGTCGAAGACGCCGTTTGCCTGGCAACCTGCCTCCTTCTCTCCTCGCAGCAAAAACTCTCTATCAAACAAGCTGTGCAAATCCACACCAAGTTGCGCTTCGAGCGCGTATCTTGTTGCCAATTACTAGGAGTAGTAAATCAGGGTACTTATCATAATGTCGACTGGGAGAAGATCAAAGAGAATCCGGGGCTGCTGAAGGCGAAGTATGGCAGGTGGATTTGGAATCATGATCCGGAAGTTTATGCGGAGGAAAATTTTAGCAAGGCTAGGAAGTGGTTGGAGAGTGGGGAAGCGTATGAGAATGTGAGTGTGCCCAAAGGGTATGTGTATAAGGAGTGGAATATTGAGCAGGTTTTGAAGGATCAGGAGGAGGGGAGGGGGGTGGAGTTGGTGGGGGATTGGGCCTAGTGTTTTTTGTCTTTGTTTGTTGAGTTGTGATGCAGTTTGGAGGAGAGGAATGTTGTTTTCCTTTTGGTATCTGCAGTGGCTCGTATTATATACTCAATAAAACCGTTCCAGAGGACAACGTTTTGGAAATAAAAGGGGCGTGTTCTAGTAAAATATACCGTGCAACTTGCAAGCCCCTGAAATTTGGCGAAGTCAGCCGGACACTAAAGTATTAGGTGGATGGTTGTGATTTTGAAAGGAACAACCTAAAAGTGACTAACCTAATGACAAACCCTTTGATACCACATTATTTCCACATTGTCTATTCAAATAATCAACCAAAAGTGTCCATGTGAGAGTGTAGACTACATTGCAGGCACGGAACAAGGACTCCTCCAAACACCTAATGCATTCTTAATTTCCTATTCCTAGATTATTGTACCCACCTCCCGAATACATCAAAATAGCCTCACATCATCCCAAAAACAAGCGCTTTTCCTCCC
>JAAMPI010000722.1:0-27457 GCA_013054445.1 Cudoniella acicularis | reverse complement strand
AGAGAAATAATTAGGAGAATAATTAAGAGAATAATTAAAAGATTAAATAAAAGTATATCTTTATTTTTATATAGGTTCTTAGTAACCTACGGGTATGCCCACCTATCCACGGGTCTATCCGTAGATGGGTACCCGTGCATGGGTATACCCGCGGGTAGGAGTAACTCTCCTTACTCCTACCCACGGGTACCCATCGAGCAGCCTAGGTAGTTAAGCGAGGGCGTGCGAGGCATACTAGACATTCTTGTCCTTTTAATAAGCGAGATACTACCCCGAGACACTCTTAATTACCCTATAAAAACAACTCCTTTAAAGTAATAGTCTTAAAACTTACTATAACCTGTTCCTAGTAGTCTAATAAATATAATAATTTAGGTGTTTTTTGTTGCATTATTAGGTAATAAGCACTATTCTAAGCTTAAGGTTTAAACTTAGTAGAATCTTCTAGGTTGTTCTTTGATTTATAAGCGTTGGTTTCTAAGCTGTAGAAGCTTCTAGTAACTACACTTGTAGTATATATAGACTGCGTGATGGGTACCCGTACACGGAACAGTTGGTCCGTGCCTAGCCGTGCGTCGGGTAAAGCCCTAAGGCTTTTTTAATAAATATCGTATTTTCGTAATAGACTCGAAATTTCTAGTTCTGTCAAAAAATCCGTATTAAATTTGGCCTAGAAACAAATGAGAAGCACGGCTAAACGAGTACCCGCGGGCTACCCATCACGCAGTCTACCTGTGCCGCCGTATACTTCTGTAGTTTTATGAGCCGCAATTCGCTTCTGATACGGAGGTTCCGGTCAAAAGTCTTGAGACTACAGGGGCTCGGCACGCTAAATACCCCGTGGCCCACTGTAAGGGCCTGTAATACTACGTCTCGCTCAAAGCCCCCTAAAGAATAGTGAGTGGCTCGCTAAGTTTCAGTAGGAGATTGTTGTAGCTACAACGGCTTCTAGCGATATAACTCTCCGTTTATTTCAGGAAGTGAACTTGCCTTGTATTTAGAGAATAAAACCGCCTAAACTCTAGGGGGTAGAACTCGAATTCATAGGGCTAGCACGCTACAGAGGTACGGGCCAAAAGTTGTATCAGTAGGGGTCTCGCCCGCTACGAGATGAACATTTTTTTTTCAACCCCAATAATATTATAAGAAAAGGGGAAAACCAACGGCACAACAGTATCATATATATTAAAATCCAATAGCGTCGTAGGATAGTGACCCCTGTACACATCCTTGGTAACAAATGTTTTGGCCTGGCATCTCTGTATAACACCAGGGAGCTTTGGCGGATGACGCCTTACAGCTTGTTATAAGTCATTTAGCGTATCGTGCCCCTGCAGTCTCATGGCTTTTCACCGGAATCTATGTACTCCCCATACATTTCAACACCCTGTCAGTGTCTCCGCCGCACAAAACGTACGCTAAACCCTTTTCTTGGAATGTGCCACCCGTGGCCGCAGTCTCAACGCGTACCTCGAAGTCGAGCTCTATAGGGCCTTGAGCAAAGATTCGATTACTCGAATCTTAATCGTTGGCTCGCGTAGCAGGGGCCTCTGTCCGTTGTATTCTACTTGTTCCGAGCGGACAACCGCCTGCCCCGCGGCCGGTGAACTATCCAAAGATCAGGAAAATACTAATAACTCTATCCAATATTGACGAAATTGAGTGGGAGCAAACTAGAATTGTTTGCTATGTTAAGCTCTAATTCGATTGAATTACTAGTTTTACTCCTGTTTTGAAGTATTGAAAGCCTCTATGATTATTCATAGTCGTAGGAATAAAGTACAATTATATGCTGCCTTGATATAGAATTTATAACACAAGCTTAAGTTGAGCAGTTCAGTGAGGTGGAGCGTGCCCGCCTAACACGAGTTACCTTATCTGCATGTAATGCATCTGCACGCAAGACGCAGTGAGATATTGTCAAACGGTGAACGGACCGATAATGTGACAGTTCTCATTGCGCAATTTGTTCTTGTCTGAGCGGGTATTCCTAACAAATTAAATGAGACGGTATCGTTATTGAGCTATTCATAGTAAGCTGTCGCTAGTTCATTCCAACGCCATCACCCACCGAATGAAGGGCATGAAAGCAAACCAATTGCATCGTACTGCACACTTCGGATGAGCAAAGTATCACTTGTTTTCTTCTTATTTTTGAAAGATAAAAAAAAATCATAATGATTCGGGGATTTGAAGAACTGAGAGAAATGCTCCCTTCAACCACAAGACTGATCAAATGTCGAATTAATTAAGCGGGATAGCCCCTGCTCCCTTTTCTCAGCACCAGCACGTGACGCATACGCATTCGAGGCCGCCCACTCCTCCAACCACCCATTTTTGGAAATTTAATACAGCTTCGCTAACTAATGCTTCATCTTCTCCTATCTATAACTCTGAATGATAGAATCAAAGGTACTTGAATAATCATTGCTGCACATTCAGCCTAGCATAACAGAAAATCACAGTCTCGTTCTATGACAACACGGCGGGCTTGATACCAGCACACGTGCGACATGCAGCATCAGTGTTCAAATCGGGGCGGCTGGTGCTGCATTGCCCATCTTTCCCCGGTTCAGGAACACGGCACAAACGAGTGCCAGACAGCCCGCCGTCAATGAGATGACAAATCCCTTGTCAAAGCTGCTGACAACGGCTTGGAGAACCGATTCCTTGGTAACGGCATCCAAATTAGTGATGACGCCACTGCCGACGCCAAATATAATTCCTCGCACATCGCTTAGCGGAGCTTTGGGCAAGACGGCGGCAATGGATTTTTGGGCGGTATTCAAGAAGACACTATTCGCGATGGAGACCCCGATAGCAGCGCCCCCGATCTGACCACATGTCAAGAATCCCGTTACAAGTGGAATACTTTCGACGGGGACGAGAGACTGGGCAACGGTGAAGCCAGCTTGGGAGAAAGAACCAACGCCTAAGCCAGCGAGGACGGTGTAACCGTAGATGGCAGCGATGCTTGTGTTGATAGTTACTGTATAGAGGAGGGCGTTGCCGATGATGACTAGGATGGGACCGCCGACAAACCAAGGCATGTAGTATCCGTTTTGTTGTAGAGAAAAGCCGTTGGCGAAGTTTACGAAGACTATGCAGACAATATATGGTAATAACTTAACACCGGCCACAACAGCGCTCTCGCCATGAACGATCTCAAAGAAAAGCGGAATGAAATAGATCGAGAGGAAGGTTGCCGTTCCCGCACTAGCCGTCACGATGAATAGGATCACCATCTCTTTATCACGGAGATATTCCAACGGGAAGAGGCGGCGAGAGACGGTTGTACCAAGGGCGAAAGTCTGTTGAATGCCCATAATGATGAACAAGGCACCACTGACTACGAATAACGCAATGATAGTGCCAGAGTTCCAGGCATACAACAAGCCACCGAAGTTGATTCTCATGAGGAGACTAGTCATGGCTCCTAAAAGGATCACGGCGCCGACCCAGTCGACTTCCTTGATGCGGTTAAAGAGGCTGACGCCGGGGCGTGGATCGGATCGTGGAATGAGGAAAATATAGACAGGAGCGAAGATTCCACAAATGGCAAGATTGATGTAAAATCCCCAGCGCCAGGTTGCGCCCGCTTTGTCTGCAAAACCACCACCGATGAAGGGACCAACCCTGTGTGCTAATTAGTCAAAAGTTCTCTCTCACAGAAATGTGGTGAGTCTTGTACTTACACCGTGCCAATACCCCAAGTCATCTGTTTCGTAGAGAAGCGCAACGGTCAGTATGGCCCTCAAGAATGTGAACTTTCAAATGAAGGAGGAGCTTACGCCAATCAAAGCAAGATACGGCGGTCTTTCTGTAGGCGACGTTGTTATTGATATGATGGTCATCACACCAATATACATACCGACGCCTCCAAGTCCACAGATGGTGCGTCCCACGATGAGTGCGTTCATATTCGGAGCAGAACCACAGATTGCAGACCCAACCTCGAAAATAAATGTCGTGAGTATGTATAGGTATTTCGCATCGAATTGGCCATAAAGCCGTCCCCTACATCGCGAGAATTAGCTACCAATCTTGCCTTTCGGTTTGGATCCTAGGAAGACCCAATTAACCATAGCACACTTACCACATCAGATTCGTACCGGCGGCTGCCAAAAGGAAGGAGACCGAGATCCATGGAAGTTTATTGACCTCGCCGAAATCTGATATGATGGCATCTTGGATATCTGCGACAATGGTGTTGTCGATCGCGAACAAGAAGGTGGATGATAAGACACAGGAGATGACGATGAACCAGAGGAAGCCATGCACATCGCGAGGAGGCTTGGCATCTATCTCTTCTGAACTACCGTTCTGTTTTTCTTCGACGGCCCGAAGGGACTGTGAGGATGCCTTTTCAACATCGGGGTATACTCTTAGTGGGGCCGCTTCCTTAGGTTCGTCAGAAGATGACATAGTGAGCTCTGAAGAGAAGGAATGCAATGAGGACGGAGAGAAAAAAATCAGAAACAGTGATTCAAAAGTAACAATTGATGTTGATAGAGCTCGGCCAGTTTTCTTCTTCTATAAGGGTGCTGCCATTGAGATGCGGGGAAACAAACAGAGTCGCGACTTACAAATTACAAGTTACGAGATCTCTTAGACAGTTGCGAGAGCAGGAATGGGGCGGGATAACTCTAATATTACGAGAGGTCACTTTGTCCTGCTCGAAAATATGTGTTTATCTCGCAACCTGTTGTGGTTCGAAGTCCTGCGGACTCGGAAGAACCTTTTTAGTGCCGGCAGATGTCATGCATCTCGGAAAGCTCTTAGTATCTCGGAACTAGGATGGAGCGGGAGGATAATCCCGCCCACGTGCATTACAATCCTCGTACCTTAACGGAATGGCTGACGCCGAGTACAACTTGAGGTGAGGGAGATCTCCTCATCCAAGTAACCTTCAGGCCCTCAGTGTAAGATTACGTTATTCTCCGAACTTAAAGCCAGCCAAAAGTACGCTAAATCCAAAACACCAAAACCAGACAGTGCAACAACTAATAGTATATATTTTCAGTCTTGTACGTAATAGAATTAGAGACTTCTCTTTCCTTCTATTAAGTTTTTGACTCGAAAATAATTATGTCGGTCCTTCTAAAAACATTAAGCTTTAATAGAGATGTTTGATAGTTCGGATAATTACTAAGTAGAGAGGCTTCGGTGAAAGGGAAACTGGAATCCCTACGAACTTACTGATTCAGGTAATTAACACATGAAATTATAAAAAGATATTTTTATTTTTATTATAGAAGGACAGATACAACCCAAAAGGGAGCGAGTTCAAATAGACATTAATTTGACTTCAGAAGAGGAAGCTATACTGCCTGAGAACACGTCTTTTATCCTCCTTCGCGTAGGTCACGTGTCTGCGAACCACGTGATCTAGCACCAGCACCAGTGCCAGCATCTCCACTACACTAGGCACTTGATACGTAGCACGGGATGTCAGGTAATACTATTAATTTCTATTATTATTAGGCCTTAGTATCGGACCCCTATCGNTAGTAGATAGCTAATAGAAAGAGGGCTTCTCTAGACCCCCTAGGGCTAGAGATTAGTTCTAAAACTAAATCCTTTTTCTCTTACACGTGACTTCTTTATCTACTAACGCCTCTTTATAATTAGACACTAAAAGACAAAGATATAAGAGTCTTCTATTAATAAATAGTCAGACTTATAACGAAATACTAATATAATATAAAGAATTTATAAAACTATTTAATAATCTTAAAGACTTAAAAGCCTCTAGACCTGAGCGGCAGCAGCTTTTATATTACGACCCGACCACGTGATCAGACTTCCCGTGAGTCCGGATCATCTAGATCGAACGATCTACGACGCCTGTGATCTGTTAGATCCTAAAAACACGAACTATATAGCTATATAGTTTTCCTTCTTATAGAGCTGCGTGCTTAATTTTTAATATATAACTTCTATACTGATTTACTTAATACTTCAGTTAATGATTAAACCTAATGATCACGTGATATTTATATACCGCGTAATAAGAAAACGCTATATTTCACTTGACTAGATATACTATAATACGGAACTCGGTTAAACCTTTTATATCCTGGCTATAGTTTCCTTTCTTAAGTTTAGTCTAGGATCCGCTTTTACTTCCTTATACAGTCAGTAGCTATATGTCTGTGCGACTCGCTTATAAAAGCGCGTTTTTACGCGTTTCCCCCTATCCCTCTTATAACAATACGACCTCTAGGAACACCACGCCAACCTTTAGAAGAGGTCTCTCCGAATATAAGATCTCGAGTCGTTAGTGCTCGTAATTATAGTATCAAGTTTATAGTAATTACACGCCTAGAAGATCTTAGAAATTCGACCTGCTATATAATCTATAAAAACGCGTCTTATTAGACTTCCTATATCACCCCTAAACGCTAGGGTAGACCACTACTCTTGACTCTAGGCGACTAGCGCTTAATATAGAATATAATTGTCCTATGTCTAAAGATAACTACCGCTTAGCTTTTTAAGGATTATATGTTATACACTTCTAAGAAAACAGTCTACTAATATCTTAAGAAATCTAGTATCTAGAAGTAGAGGTATAAGTAGTAGCTATTTTTAACAGAAGAGTATATATGTGATAAGGAGGCGTTAGTAGGCAAAGAAGTCACGTATAAGAAGAAAAAGATTCAGTATAGAACTAATCTCTGGCCCCGGGGGGTCCAGAGAAGCCCCCTTTTCATTAGCTATCTGTTACTGATAGGGGTCCGATGTCAAGGCCCAATGATGATAGAAATCAATGGCATTATTTGGTATCCCGTGCCACGTATCAAGTGCCCTAGAACCATGATCCTGGATGTCGAAGGTTTGCCACCGACATCATTCCGGACATCCATCGACGATCCAAGCCACGTGACGGGCGCCACCTGGCAGGTAAGCGAACCACATCACACTTATACGAATACCTTCTTACGATCTTCGAACACGATAGTATCTTTATATAAGACAATGCCCCTATTTATAAGGTATATAAGGTTAGGGATTTTTTCCTAGAGCTAGGGATAGATATAATAGATTAGCCTCTATATTCTCCTGACTTAAACCCTATAGAAAACCTTTAGAAAATATTAAAAGTAGAAATCAAAAGAGTATATCCTAAGCTTAAGGGAATAGGGAACGGTCAAGCAGTAATAGACTTTATAATCTAGTACGTATAAGAGACGTAGGAGACGTTAGCGCTAGAGCTCTTAAATAAGCTAGCTAAGGGGATATAAAAGCGTGTAGACGCTATCAAGGCAGCTAATAAGTAGTATGATTATTAATTAGCTAATTACGAATTAAATAAGTCTCTTAGGTATAAATAGCTTTAAAATTGAGTGAGTTATACATAAAATACGATTATGGATTCTGGTAAAGGATTCGCTAAAAAAAATCGAATCGCACAGACATATGGCCACCCACTATAAGGTTCTTACTAGGCCCCGAGTTGGAACTTTAGGGGTTCTATTTGAGGAATGGAGGAGGCCGGGTTCCTATGCCTACTACTTGTATCTTCTGGGCCACTTATGTGAGATGACCTGGTCGTTATCGAAATGTTCCTCTGGCAGCATGCATGAGCAAATCGTACAAAAGGAAGAAAACGGAAACGGCCTGACCCAGCGCACCGTCTCTAGAGTCGAACATGGCATGGCCATGATCCCGACTATTATAAACTGGGAACACGGGAGAGCTTGGGGGTCATAAATCCCGGAAAGAGTTTAGCGAGAAGGTTATATTTGTCAATGCTCTATAGGAGCCCTTTAATTGGTTCGTGAAACTTACTTTTGGGATAGTGGAGAAACCCGGCCAGTCGTAACGAAACACGACTGTTCTTGAGGGCGCGCTCTTGCATTGAAGACAAGCCGCTTGACTCGATCCCATGCATATACGAGTTTGAGGGATATCTTCCATCTGCACGGTGCACTTCATTAAGAAGTCTGTCGCAGTGATTTTTCTTAGGAAACAGACATCTACTCTGGTAATCGGTTAAGAGCTTATTTTTACAATGATCTTCACATTTATCTGATTGGATAGATTGAAGAGCTTGTTTAGTAGGTTCAGAGATAAAACCCCTGGTGGCAGAGCCGAGTCACCCTCGCCAAGGTGCCCGATCCAGCCACGAAGATATCGTATTGGCTCTGCACCAGATGGATAGGATGCGCGTAATGAACAGCTTCTCACTCGTATTCTTATCCTGGCGTTGTGCTCGCCTCTATGCATAAGCGGCGGGCCAGCATGCATTTATCACTGAGGTATGAATCGATTTCCTGATTGCAGAGCAGGTCACCATGTGTACAAATGCAGGAGAATGACCCTCCATGCCTGATGTTTCGTAGCTGTCAGGAATTAACTCTCTTTTGAAGCTCATGGGGAGTGATAGCATAGCCCCCACAGCACCACCTCAATCCCAGAACTATTCATCGGATCAAGTATAGTCCAGCATGCATTCGAACCCTCCAGGGCCAGATGAAATAGGGACGGACACCTTCCATGTCTGGTCTCGAAATGAGACTCCGGCAGCAAAAAACGCGCTCCTAGACGAAACAGGAGTTGTAACGACTAGGAAATCTGAGCATCAGTCTCAAGTTACTCGGATTTTTACTAATGGGTGGGGCTGGGAGGTTCTAGGTTGGATCGTCGCTGCGTTGTCCTTAGTTTCCATCGTCGGAATCCTCATTACCTTCAACCACAGAGCACTCCCACAGTGGCCGTACCGGGTCAACCTAAATACTTTGATTTCTATATTTTCGCAAATCAGTTCGACAGCACTGTTGGGACCGTTAACGGAATGTATCAGTCAACTGAAATGACTTTGGTTCACCCGTCGTAGCCAGCCTCTTCATGACTTTGAGAGTTTTGATAGCGCAAGTCGTGGACCGTGGCCGAGCTTTCTTCTTATTTGGAAGACCCGTGCCAGGTGAGTTACTAATGGGTCTAGATAGAAACTATTCTAATAAATATTTAGTCATCTAGTTTCTCTTGGTGCTTTGTTGACTATTGTCAATCTAGCATTTCAACCATTTGTACAGCAAGCCGTCTCGTTTCCACAACGCCTCGTCCCTAGTGGGAATGCTACCGTGCCAACCATTTATAACATAACAGTCAACGGTCTGCAAGGAAATAACGTGGGAAATCTAAGTAAGGCTCCTTTCAGATCTATTTCACCATGTTCCAATGTTAATAGCTTCTATAGATATTGTAGGATCCGTTCCTTCAGCAACGGTGTCTGCGATATATGCGGGCCTGAACGGTGGAGCAAATCTTTCGGAAGTTGTCCCTTATTGTGCTACCGGCAACTGCACTTGGGATTTATATGACTCCCTTGCAATCTGCGCTAACCCAGTGGCGAATTTGACGCACCTGTTAACACGCACTGCAATCAGTGAGGACTCCGATTGTTCAATATGGGGTACAACCAGCGGACATGTGTGCAACTACTCACTACCAAATGGTGCGTATCTCGGTGGACAGGATTGTTCATTAACACCACGTCAATCTCGTTCAACACACAGGGACCTAATACCATCCCTTCCACTGCGTATCCCGGAAATCAGACGCTAGCATCTATTGCATTTCCAGATATTCCAGTCGTCCTCGACTTCTTCATGATATATTACTCGCCAAGCATTAATAACGTTGCGGCAATAGAAGCCTCGTTGAGCTTTTGCGGCCAAACCTATAACACGTCGGTTCATAACGGGCAGATCAACACAACCGAAATCCAAAAATGGGGCCGGCTCGACACCTCCCAAACGTTTGATTTCCCAAAGATGTGGCCTCTTAGAAACTTTACGACCCTCTGGGTGGCCAAAGGCTACTCCGATTCTCTACAGGATGCCCTCGCCAAGATATTTTCTGGGTATTATGAGATCAATGATAACGAAGACGAAACATATAGCTCAGTTGCTGTCCAAGCCTTGAACAGTAGCTTGATAGGTTCACAAGATGATGTAGCGACTCTCTCGCTATTTAGGGATGAGATAGCGGTTAGTATCACAAATAAGTATGAAAACTCAACCCAAAGCACTCCTGAGAATTTCTAACACTAGCTATTACAGTCTTCGTACTGGAACTGGGAGTGTAGCATTTGAAGGCGTAATGTATGGCGTCGAGACTTACGTATTAGTAGTCTGGGTCTGGCTGATACTTCCTATCTACATTGTCCTTCTTACTTTAATCTTTTTGTTGGCCACTATTCAAATGAGCCACGGATGCCGAACGAAAACTTGGAAATCTTCAAGTTTAGCAGTGCTAAGCGGGCTAAGCAGCGAGACTCAAGATCAATTAGGAGGGCTGACTTCTATGGCAACCGTTGAGGAGCGATCAGAGAGAGTAAGGGTGAGGATGGTAGAGGATAAGAGCGGATGGAAGCTAGCTGCTGAATAACTACTATCACGAGTATTGCGGGTAGGTCATCTGTACACCTCTATGGATTGTCGAATCATTATTAGTTAGATTTAATGCTCTATAGTATCCCATGAATTTTAATTGCTATGAAACATGACCCGGTTTTAATAGAATTATAAATATTTAAAAATAGCTATTTTTGGTGTAAAAGGGTGGCCTAAAAGGAGGGGTGGGGACTTATTCTGTCTGCTTCACTTGCGAGGGGATAGAGCCGAGACAGGGGAGACGTCATCCAAGCTTCCCGGTGTGTAATTACAGTTCTCCACGATTATAATCCCATTCGTATAGAACGACAAGGTTTCTGTCTTTTCTTATTATTTTCTCAAAATTGTGGTCTTTTTTATATATATATGTTTCTAAGAGAATAGAGAAGTCAGCTAAGCGGCCTAGTGTAACGGCAATTCTCCACGACCATGATCCCATTTGTAGAGAACGACAAAGTTTTTATCTTTTCTTATTTTTCTTAAAATTATAGTCATCATTTTATATACTTCTGAGACTAAAACGAAGAAACATAGCCGAGAGGGCATAAAGACATTAATTACAACGACTAATTTTATTACTATTTTTAACGGCCAGTGATTCAGTTTCCAGAGAACCGCCACGTTTTTTTATCTTCTCCAATGTTTCTCGAGACCATGTTTATCATTTTGCCTGCTCCCGAGACTCGTACGAGGAACAAAGATGCCGGTCGAGGTGGTGAGTGTCCAAATGACCACGTTGCTGGGTTTCTGATGTATCTTTACACTGCAATAAGGTTTTCACATACTCCTGAGACTGGGACATCAAGATGTGGCCGAGAGGTTGGCCGTGTCGGACGAGGCGATCGCTCGATGGCATCTAATATAGACACAACCATGACCTCTTTGTCCTACAGATTTAGCTTTGAATGAATGTGCACTTGGCGATATCTACCAACACACTATCTACCCACAGTTGAAGGGAGCGCCATCGGACTGAAATGGCACCAATCGAAGAGAAAATATTAACACCTTCCGACTTCCAACATCACCTTGAATATGGCGTCGTCTTCCTATTCGCTGTTCCATCACATCCTAGAGGACCAAGCAAGAAAGACCCCGAAAATGTTGTCCTCGAATGTCATACCGATAGACCTATAACCTACCGTGAATTGAACGAACGATCAAATCGGCTCGCTCGATATCTTGCTCATGCCTATCCCAAGAGTCAAAAGGTGGTTGCGCTATGTTTGGAAAAGGGCCATGTATTAGTGATTTCGGTGCTCGCTATCATGAAAGCGGGTATGGCTTGGGTACCAATACCAATGGATGCTCCCGCAGCCCGAATTTCGAACATCCTAGAAGCTTGCGATGCCAAGCTTGCATTATGTTCAAATGCAACTCAACATATTCTGGCAAACTTGGTTCCGTGTTTGAAGCCGGACGAGATCTTCGATACTGCACAATTTTGAGCCTACCCCAGCAACAATCCTGCCTGCGACGCCACTTCGACTGACCTCTGCAATATCTTGTTCACTTCTGGTTCGACTAGGGTTCCTAAAGGGGTCATGATCGAGCATAGAGCGGTCACTCACAACGTGCGGGAGTTGGTCAAGGAATTCGGACTTGGTCCCATGACTCGAACGCTGCAATTCGCCGCACCTACATTTGATATCTTTGGCCTTGATCTGTTTATGACCATATCGTGTGGAGGCTGTCTAGTCATGGCACCATTATCTACCATTGTGTCAGATATCACTACATTCATGCGTCAGGCAAACATCACTTATATACAACTCACACCAACCATATTGAACATGATCGATCCAGATGGAGTTGCAAGTTTAGCAGTTCTTGCGAGTTCTGGAGAGGCTCTCCCCGAGAAAACCGCGAGCAGGTGGAGAAATAAAGTCTGACTTTTTAATGCCTACGGCCCAACGGAGACGATTGTCTGCACAACAGAAGAGCTGGAAGACACTCAGATCGACGCAGCGTGTGTTGGGCTCGCAGTACCGGGGCTTGAAGTTCGGCTTTTTATTGATGGGGGTACAGAGGAAGTACCAGAAGGACAAGTCGGCGAAATATGCGTTGTTGGTCCCCAGCTCTTCAGAGGGTATCTTTCGACAAAGCGAGCTGTGAAAGTGGTTGAATGTGTTCGAAATGGCACGCGATATTATCGAACAGGAGATCTAGGGAAGATCGAGACATGCCCTTCTGGGAAGAAAACCATCCGATACCTCGGACGCAGAGATGGTCAAGTGAAGCTACATGTATCCGCGTCGACCTGGGTGACGTGGAACAGCCCACCTTAAGCTATACCCAAATAAAACAATGCGCGATAGTCCTTCCACGCTGGGGTCCTTGTACTGGCCGACTATGCAGCATTGTCGTTTTACGCGAGTCTCCGATTGGCATCCGACCGGGTTCGTTCAGCTCTTCGGGAAGCCAAGGCCGTTGCCGTCTCCCGATTGCCCACCCATGCACTTCCTAAGGTTGATCGCATCACGCTCTGAACTTGGCTTGATGGTCTAGAAGATGCAACATACATCTATCACCTCGAGCAGTTTGCTGATGAGTCGCGACAACTTAGCACGCTATCGAGCGAGGTTGAACAACGGCTGCAGTCCATGTGGGCTCAAGTGCTCAATCGACCGGCCTCCTCGGGCGATACCAATATCTTGTTCATCCAACTTGGGGCCGATTCCTTGGACGCAATTCGGTTCATTGCGAAAGCGAGGAAGTCCGGGATCGACATCAGCCTGCCGCAAGTATATGCGGCACGAACCATCCGGGAGTTGGCTCGTAGCCAGCACAGCGAAATCAATCGAGTCGTGGTGGAGAAGTATCGCCCATTTAGCTTGCTTTCGTTGAATCGGCCACTCGCTCCCATCATCAGCGATGCGACCACCGCTTGTGAGGTGGCTGTATCCGAGATTGAGGATAGTTATCTCTGCACGCCATATCAGAGCGGTCTGATGACGCTGGACCTCCGGTGCGAGGGAAGTTATGTCTGCGCTTTCAGCTGGACGCTGCCCGAAGATATTGTCATTGATCGTTTCCGCACGACTTGGGACCATCTCATCGCCCGGGAATCGGTGCTCCACAATCGTTTGATCTGGGACCGCACCACGAGGTTCGGGCTACGGAACGGCAGTCGCTGCAAGTACCGATATCCCTGGTGGAAATGGCCCCGCGGTATGGGGTCACGCCGGGAACGATTGTTTATGCTGCCATCGCACTCGTACTCAGCGCCCATGCCGACAGTGAAGATGTGGTGTTTGGAATGATTCTGGCCGGGCGGGAAGCACCATTGGACGGCATCCTCGATCTGATAGACCCTGTTTTCGCCAGCTTTCCATTCCGGGCCCAGGTGGATGGTTCTTCCACCGTGAAGTCGTTCTTGGAAAGCATCGAGTCCATCATTTTGAGCATCATGCCCCACCAGAGCCACGACCTGCAACGAGTCAAGCGGGGCGGGCCGGGTGCGGCCAATGCATGCGACTTCCGGTGACTCGTCATCGTCCAACCCGAAGACGAAGATTTGGGGGGAGAAGGGCTTTGGCAAGAGGTGCATGGCCAGACTTCAGGCGTGGCCGAAAACATTCCCTTGACGCTCGAAGTGATCCTGGGTGGGGAGAAGCTTTTGATCAAGAGCAATTCGGACCTGGTGGACCACGCGTGGCTGCCCATCGAAGAGGTGAGCCTGGTGATGAGCCAACTCCATGCTGTCCTGCACCACTGTCCGCGGCCAAGCCAGTCAAGAAATCCGATCAAGGACTGGTTGCCGTGGAGGAATACACGAATGAATTCCGCCAGATGTGTTCGGATGCGCAACAGCGTCTGAAGGAGTTGCTCCCACAGCAATATGTCCCCACGCTATTTGTGCCGGTCCGGAAGATGCCATATACATCGTCGTCCAAGCTGGACCTGAGGCGTTTAAGAGAGGACCTTCGGGGGATTCCGAACATTTTCACCGCTTTTGAAATGAGTCTCGTGGCTGAAGAGTTGGCTGTTTGATAGGGAAAGGGACAGGAAGGGGGCTTGCTCGCTAATTCCCAGCGAGGAGTGCTTGGAATTTAGTATAAGACTAGAGGTTTCGCAACTGATCTTCCCGCGAAAAGCTTTAACACTATATTAACTTCCAAAAAAGGCACAGGCTGCAATTAATACCCACTGGTTCTTGTATAAGCATAGCTACAGTAGTACCTCGGTTCATAGGCCCCGGCTGTCCCCCCCCCCCTGGCGGGCTACGAACGGCGTTTCGCTTCTCTCGAGGGCCCTATCCTCCTGAAAAAAGGCTGAAATGAGGCTCTCGTAGGCCTCCTCCCCTGAAAAGGAGGTGTTTGCAGGCCTCTTTCCCTTGAATCGAACGCGGCGCGCGCCTCCTTTAAGCCATTGTATTCTGCTCGTCGAGCAATGCTCGACTGAATCCTCAACGAGTACTTTCGTAGGGTCTCGAAGTCCTCCTTGTGCTCCCCGAAAGCTAGAAAGAACAGGTCTTTCATCGAGTAATTTTGTTGTCAAGATATTACAACAGGTTTCAATTTGAAGTAAATTCCAGTGAGAAGTCCAGATAATGACGGTACAGCACATTGACGGGTTGAGGTAAAAATACGGGTTTAAATGTTTCAAAGGACACACCCAGAGCACCAAAATTGCCTATCCCCTTGAAACCCTTTCTGCTCAACTTTAAAAAAGCAAAAGGTTATCAAATAATGAAGGAAAGAACTGGTTTATATTTATGTATTAATGTAACTAGACATACTTGGGCATTTGACACCATTATAACACGCCGTGTGTTTCATTGCGAACCTTTCTAATGCATCCCAATCTTTACATTCTCTCTGCTGTCCAACTCCCGGGAGTAACGAATCGCCACCTTCTGGGACATATAGCGGGACGCTGTGCGCTCGGCAGGTAATTGCCTGTCGAATGGAATCATAGCAGTGATTTACATGGCGTCTGGTATGAGAGAGACCGCTCGATGGCTTGCCCTCCAGTAGATCGGTCCACATTCTCCGCATCAACACCTGAGCCTTGTCAGTTTGGATTCAAGTGTTCAATTTTTAAAGCAGGAAATGGTACCAAGCAGTGTATTTGATGGAAGGCGTCAATTACAAACATGCTCTTCTGGCTATCTCCTGGCATTTGTAATCCAGTTTTCCAGCCTCGATCCTCCGCCCAAGAAGTGGGAAGCGCTACAAAACCCGTGATAGTGTAGTTGTCCCATGCTGCGTCGGCAATCTCTTTGTCGGGGGAGACGTATAAGGGGTCTTCATGTAGGGCTTTTCGTACATCCCCTGGAATCTCGATTTCTGATGTACTTAAGTAAAAATTCGAGATCTAAGAAGGTGTAGGAGCGATACCTAGAGAGGCTCCTTGTCTGACCTCCCCCTTTCTATTCAGAGACAGGAGCCATGCTAAATTGCTGGTAAAGAGGAGAATGACTAAAACGCCAATGATGAAGAGTGAAGCATGTTGCTTGAGTCTGAGAGGGTTTGGATCGTCCTTGGCTGGTCCGTCATGCAAAAGATAAGATTTATCTCCTCCAAAGAACGTTTCTTCTTCCTGGTCGAACTCCATATTCTAGCTGGATAGAAGCTGAAGAATTTCTTGTGCAAAGCACTTGGGATTTTGAAAAGAATTGCTGGTAGATACTTGCAAACTATGCTGATTTAGGGATTACAAAATTTGGGGTCGAGTTTTGTTGCAAGGGTAGAATCTCAGGGTAAATAGGCCGATAACCGACCTCGTAAATGCAGGTTGTTGGCCTTCTTCCCAGAGGCCTCCCATAAGACAAACACGCGTTGCCCAATATAGCAGAGGCATTTTTGGCTAATAGAGGGTGCATAAATTCCCTTGTCACGCACGCGACGTGAAGAAAGAGTTCAGTTATTGGTAACGTGTGTTTCAATTCTAAACATACAGAACAGCAATGCACAACATTCTCGAAGTAGAAGTTAGCGACTCAATGTAACTTCATGAGCACCCCCTAACGGGTGTCTCTTTGCCAAGTAAATCCTTCCGGAATACCTAATTCCGGTGTCACTAAATGCTTGCCGTCGCTTATCTCCAAAGTGCCATTTCATCCGGGAAGGCTTGCTCTGCCATTGCCCCAACACCAACCTTTTTGAATATTCCTACAGTAAGTCAGCAATTTGAGGGTAAAAGCCGGCTTGAATTTGTGTAACATAATGCAAGCTGCAGCCTCAGAACAATCCTGAAACACTTCAGGTCTTGCCACTCACAACATGCCTAAGAATGCAAATTCTAGAAGGTTAGGGATCATTATAGCACGAAGTATCACCTAGGCCGCTCGTCAGGCATAAATATGAGTTACGTTCCTAACCTGAAGGCACGTGCCTGCTTCAATTGATTCCTCGTACTATGTCTCAGCTAATCACGTGCACTTATATAAAACTATTTCAAACGTGAAGCCCTGCTAAATCAAACAAGGATAATTTAAGGTACCTATTTTAAGAAGAGCATGTAGTCTTTCTGGCTAGGTCTAAAGGGAAAATAATTCGTGGCTGTTTAATCCTTATGAAGTGCTTTTTTTGCTTGAACGCTAACGTGTAGTACGCGGGATAACAGGTTTGGGAAATGGGAGTTTTTGCTATATTCTGGGCTTCCTTTTTACAGTTGTGTTGCGAAAGATAAATTCCGTATTTGGCTTAGATAATGCGCCGTACCTTCGTAGTAATATCGAAAGCTCGACTTCTATGGGAGGTGAGAAAGATAGGATTTCCGCTATTTCTTAGATCCGGCAGTTTAAAGCAAGATTTCTCTCAGTGACAACATATAAAGAGGATGATCAATTGCAAGAGTGTTTGGGGGTTGTATTGTAATTCATGGGAGTGAGCCAACGGTGCAATAAACTAGACTTTCCACATAGTCTACATGTCCTCAAATCTCATACATCTGAACAATTCAAATCCGGAAAATAAACAAATGTCGTTAGAGACAGTAATTTGACACTCCGCAACCAAGAAACTTAGTTTGAACATAATTTGAGACTTTCAAAGGTGACTATAATAAGCGTTAGGAATTAGTTCACAGATTAAAAGAAGCATATTGCGAAAAGGGAAAGCATATAAAGGGGCAACTAACTATTCTTGCGGTCCTTCAACTGCTAAAATAAACCCCCCTGAGAATTTCAAACCACATTGTTTTGAGCTTCTACTGTATCGAGAGACTTCCGCCAAAAGTCTGCTGTGATGATAGAGCCATCCTTGGCGGGGATCTCAACCGCATCATTGCTCCTGCGCCAAAAGTCCGCTGTGATGATAGACCCATCCTTAGAGGGGATCTTTACAGCATCGTTACTTCTAGCAGGAAGCTCTAAGATTTGTTAGCGACGTTTTTATTTTTTATTTTTGTGCTCAGCCTACCTTTTGCGGGTGCTGCCAGTGCTGCTGGAAGACAGGTCGCAAGGGAGATGATGTTGCTCAACTTCATTTTGATTCTTGGCTTTGAGTATGTTTCTTGTTACTTTGAACAAAGTATAATGTCGTAGGCTTAGAAAAAATCCTCCGAAAATTTAGAATTTAGAGATTGGGAGTTTTACACCAACATCCATCAAATGGCTAGATCTAACAGTATAAGTAATTCTAAACAAACAACGCCCTTCCCCCCCCCCCCCCCTCCAGAGTGGTGGCCTTCCCCATCACGATATCATAATTAGGCAGTATACAATCTGTGTCATTTCATTGTTCTCCTTAATATGCAGATCGCAAACTGCTTCTCCTAGCCAAATTAACCTTGGTGCTGGTGACGTTACGTTGAACGGGCATGAATACCAACTGACATATTAAGCCCTACTCATTGCAGAGCATGGCACAGTAGCCCATTTGTTAGCTTCTGAAGTAGCAGTTCTATCCTAGCAACCACCCGGGTGCAGGCCTAAGCAACCACTACTTTGGCAACAATATATCACCGGAAATGGATAGTGACGATCGGAATCTTTTTTCGTACGCGGAACAACTTGCCCCCCCTTGCATGCTTGGGCAATTGATTCTGGGGCACATACATGCTCTTCCTAAGAACTTTGAGATTTGTAACAGATTAACCCAAGGGAAAAGGCCAATTCCCAGTCGATGGGGCCAAGGATACTCTCGACAGTTGTCCCCTCCCCCGGATACAGCAATCGCAAGCGAGCGCCCTTTACCGAGTGCAATTCTGTATCCACTGTTCACAGAGCACTACGCCATGCGTTCGCAGGTGGAAAGCCTTCCTATCCGCAACTAAAAAATCCCCATCACCTGGTAGAAATGAATGAAGTCTGTCAAGTGTGCCGCCTATTTATGTCGGTTGTTAATCCACAGCCAATAGCAACTGTAACCTGCAAATTTCCCTGGTCCTATAATCTTTTGCAGGCTTTGCTGGATCCTTAATTGCTACGGCGGACACTGAAACAGCTCATGATCCGATTGATCTACATATTTCTAATCTCTTGTTTCTGCAACCACATACACTGAGGTTTACTACTTCGAAAAATCAGTGGCGTCATTGGGGGCTCAAATGTGGGGCCAAAAGACCGGGCTGACCCCTCTTTCTCTAAAGATATTACAGTAACCCCTTTCTGTGACCTCTTCCTCTTGTCTTGATACTATGCAGGCAATATGTATGCACGTGTTAGGCATGTGTGCGAGCGGCACGGGTGGCGTCGGTGATCGCTCTATGTTTGGGATCTCTTGAATTGTCGGCAATATACTACTGTGCAGGTGTATTCTTCCGGTGTGTAACCGCCTATATGCCGGATCCTACGACACCATCTCGGTCCGAACCACGCGCAGCAAGCTTAATTTTAATTCATTTAGTGTAACACGGTAACACTACACAAAACACTGGGAGGCCTCACTATGACTTTTTCCGGGTCGAGATCGTATAGTTCATATACTCGGAGGGCCTCACCGTAGCTTTTTTCCTAGTCGAAATCGTGCAGTTCACATGTTGGACAGTTGGGAGGAGAGGTAGGGGCGCAGCAGCTACCGTTTGTCTGGTTTCCCCGCCGGGGGCTCCTCCAGATAGGGCTGATAGCGAGCTTGCAGAGAGAGGAGGTCGATAGTGCAAGTGATGGAACTGGAAGGCGCGTATGACTCTGTTCTCGAGCTGGCGAGAGAAACTAGTCAACCCGTCTTATGGCCACCTTTTGTTGAACGAGGCAATGCTCCAACCCTAGTGTCTCATTGAATTTGGAATTATCTGAAATGACTAACTCGCGCCAGAAGAAAGGCTTGTCGTCAGATATTCTGATTTAGAGAGGCAATTTCAACATGGGGCCTTTTTAATTCTCTGCTATAAAATTCAAACTTAAACTCATTTCAATGACAATGAGCATGCCCTCTCCATAGACCATGAACGACAAAAATTGACCGGAACAAGTTTTCCTTTTCCTTTCTTCTCAACCAAAAAGTACCTTTCCACAAGCGGGATAACAAAAGTATTTTCGTACAGCCGTAAAAGGCTTCAGCCTGTAGATGCAGAATACTGCTGCAGGAAACCTCGTTGAACAGTGATCTTGCCAGGAACGGTTCCCGCTTGACTTTCAAGATCTCTCATGGCCAAAGTCTCCCCGGAACTCTCTGTATATGTATTCGTGGGAATGGCGAATTTGGTTTGGGATGAGGAGGAAGCACCATCGCGGTTGATAGAAAGGCTTTGCTTTTGGTGATGCTTATCTTCTGTGTGTGAGGAGAGCTTGCGAGTAGACAAAAGACCGTAGAGTGTTTCGGAAATTTTGAAAATGAAGCCATCAGGGCTAAAAAGCGGCCGCAGTGAAGGCAAACAGGCAGCCACAATTCCCATCCCCATCTCAATTATTGTCCAATATTCCCACTGAGACATTATAAGAATCCCTTGAGATTTAGTTCGTGCACCGCTGATTCGTTGCCACATAATCACTTGTCGGATACAGCCAAATGCCAGAACTAAGAATCCCATCAAGAACACGGCACAGATCGCTACTTTTCTGCTTCTGCTTAACTTCAAAGCCCAGATGCAGGGTATTGGGACCAAGAGAATAAGAATATCTGTGAGAATGTCCGTTAGAGTCAAAGCCTCCGCTGTAGGAATACCCGGCACGCAATTCTGCACCATGTCGCCAAGTGTCGACCACGCCGCCCAGAGGTTCAACTTGCACTGGAAAACAAAAACGGCGGTGAAGCCGACGGTCCAAAGGACTACCATAACCATTAGTATCCATGTGGCAATGTTGAACCACTTTCCTCTAAATATTCTTCGGTAGAATAAGAGCACAGAAAGCTTTATCGCACCAAAAGCAAAAGTCTGAATGATATCGATTGCATATTTGGTCTGGAATTCCACAATTATTAGTCGGATATATTTCCGAGGTTTGTCGACTTGGAATTTACCTTGAATGTGAAAGTAAGTGCCCAAGTTTTAACGTGAGCGGGGCCGCCTGGGAACGGAAGGCCATTCCCTAAAGGCGTAGGTTGACCTAAAGCATGTATCGCAGAACCTTTATTTTTGAATTTCCCGTTAGACAATAACGGATATCTTTGAATGGCTCTTTTAAAGAGAATTTTAAATTTCTTACCGACGATCATCATAATTCCGACACCAATGGTCAATATAAGAGAGAAAAGAATGAGCCAGTCGTCGTGGCCAATTCCTGTCCGTCTTTTAATTTTGACGTAAAATCGTAATGATACTGCAATCGAGGCGATAGTAGGCAGAATTGCGCCTACAGCGATAATTGATGCCGGAGTGACTGGGTAATAAGGCGCAACCAAGGCTTCAACTGACATCGTGGAAGACATTGTGCTGAACGTGACAAGCTCCAGGGGCAAAGAGTTACAATATTCCGAAAGAACAAAGGAATGTTGAAGGAATTTTTTTTTTCCCGTCGAGTTAAATCTACAGCTGATGAAGTACTTTAAATGGCGTAAAATTTTGCTTCGATGTAGTTTTGCTCAATGGTTATCGAGTGCCACTCAATGATGTTGCAGGGTTATAGTTTCTGCTAGTCTAGGATGTGCTGCGAGGATAGGCCCGTAACCAGCCTCATACGCCGCCCTCACACTTATCCTGTCAGCACGAGGGACCGTCTTTAGCGTGCATAAGGAGTGAACCTGCCATGTTTTTGCCTCGATGTCAGGGATATTGAAACTTGCTTGTCAGTTTAATTTATTCTTAATTAAAATTTTGTTGATTTATTGTGAAGGGTCATTCGAAAACATGCCCTTAACTTCCGAGTGGAGCATCTGGAACTTGATCGTTTTTGCCGGCATATTCAGAGGAACATCGAAGAGCGCGAGTGCACGGCAGGGATGATCGGTGATCCTTCGCACGAGGTCTACATTATTACATGCACAGGGGACGCACTTCTCCAGTCATGTGGCATTAAGGCTATAATAGGGTAATTTGGGATCCATGGTCTTGAAACCCTGGTATTTCCTTCATCGACCTAATCGATTGTACCAAAGTCATCTGTGGCCCTCAACCTTCAGCTTCTGTCTCAGTTCTGCCGGAGCCTCCTGATTTTCTTTCCATTTGATTTATTTTATTACTTTTGTATTTTTTCCATTGCAATTAAACCTTCAACGAATTTTTATTTTCCTATTCAATAAGCCAATCAATGGCGAAAGTTAATTACGAGTACACATCACTATCGGGGAATGGTAGGAATAGGATACAGCGCATTCTCCGGGTGTGGACTTGCAAAGATTCTGCTTTGGTTGTACTTGTACTAGCGGTGCTTGGGCTTATAGTCAAAACGATTATTGACGGCAGAGAAACCTGTGAAATCAATAATTCTGCATTCACATTCGGTACACTTCACAAGCAAAGACAAAATAATTGAAGATGTTACTAATCAAAACCATAGGAGCAATCGGCCTGGAGTCTCAGCCACATGTCCACAACTATAGCTGGTTTACGGAGTACAGCACTGTCCTGGACGAAGATGAAGATTATGTAGACAAACTCTGGGACGAGATCATACCCGGTCATGGAATTGTGGCGGTAAACCACGAATGGGCAGCTCAGAAAGGATTTCCAAAATCGATAAGTCTTCCGAGTAATGACACAAAAGGCATTTATGTAATCGATGCGTATCATCAAATTCACTGTTTAGTAAGTGAAGTTCTCTTATTGCCAAAACGAAATGAGTCGCAGCTCAGTCGCTGACATTCCATAAGACTATTGTTCGCAAAACCTTTTACGAAGTCCTGCGGAAGAAACGCTTAACTTGGCCAATCGAGCACTCAATGCACTGTTTCGATAACTTCAGGCAATACATTCAATGTACTGCTGGAGATACCCTGCTATATACTTGGGGCAAGAATACCACAGGAGATGGTCAGCAACGACGGTGTAAGGATTGGAATACTCTTCGAAATTGGGCTTCAGAACACACAGCATGTTATAGAGATAGCTCGAGGCCTATTCCATTGACGGACCATCTAGATCATTGCGACAATTTGAAGGGAGACGGGTTGGGAAGCGGTTGAAGCTTAACAAGTTATCTGTAGATGTAAAAGTGAGCAAATTCACAGTTTTCTTTTACTGATTTTACTCAAGAAATCAGGTTCCTTTGAATTTGCATGTCAGTGATGCCATTTTCAACTTTCTTCTAGTAAATTTCTCTAAAAGTTCTTAGCCAAATAGTTTTTTACGAGTTAATATGTGAGATATGAAGGTATGAAGGATTACTACCGGTCCCTGGATTAGTATGTCAGGTCAAGTCGCAGACCTTATCCGATTGATTCGCAGTGCCCCATGTCGCTTTACTTCTCTAGCTGCGCCTCTTCTAAGCTGAACATTAATCTATAATTAAGTTCTTATAGTAGAACTTGAATATACTTTAGTACTACGCCGCTGCTATACTGTTTGGTTCTTTTTCACATCCTATACACGGCTGTGTTGAGGAATTACGGGTAATTATGGTAAGGCAAAATCCGGCAATTCGGCTGTGACCCATTGGATGAGCAATGCCCAACAACTGGGCTGCCACAAGTATGGTAACACAGACATGGAATTCTCTGCAGGAAAGGGGCAAAAGCCATAAAGTCGCACTGGATGGGAGGCAACCGACGTACATGTTGTGAGGCCTGCAAGCTTGCCCCACCGGGCTGAGATCTTCCGCAAGACCCAAATACCGTATACGGCCGCGAGGATGGGGTCAATACCAACAGACCCCGCAGCCCGAAAGGGTCAAACTTGAAACTAGCCAGTGATCACCCACAAGCACTCGAGTGTTCAGAATAATTCTAGTGAAACTCTCTTGTCAGTTTTGGATTAAATAATTTAGGAGATAGATGATATATGCCTTTTATATAAATTAAGGTACCGAGAATCAGTAGCAAATTTCTTAATACTGTCTCGTAATATTTTGAAAATAGCCGGAATAGCTCCCGCGTCATGCATGTCATCCACTACTGTAGGAGGCGGTTTCGTAAGATAACATCCTATATTTTTTTAAGGGTACAGTAAGCTTCTAGGGATGGTACACTAGCGTGTGGTATGTTCCCTCAAGCCGCCATGTTCTTTTCTCATTTTCTGGTTTTTTCAACTGCTAACTTCGCAACACTTGGAAAGTTTGCCCTGGATTCATAAAATCTTACACCGCAAAATGGCATTGATTGAGATTGTTCTCGTAGTCCTTGTTGCCCAAGCTATTTATACTATTATATCAAGACTATTTTTGCATCCTCTGGCAGCAATCCCAGGACCCAAGCTTGCCGCATTAACATCCTGGTACGAATTCTATTACGATGTTATTCAACCCGGGCAATATATATGGCATATCCAAAAGTTACACGCAAAATATGGTATTTAACTCTGTTTTCTAACTTTTCTTAGGAATAAGTGCCTTTTAGATCTAACTAATACATAAAATGAAGGTCCTGTTATAAGGATCGGTCCTGGCGAAGTTCATTTCAAAGACCCCGACTTTCTCGACGAGATATATGCCCCAGCTTCACGTAAGCGGGATAAATATTGGTTTAACCAGAGAGCCTTTAAAGGGCCCGAATCCGTCGGAGCAACAGTGAAACACGAACTTCACCGACGGAGACGTGAGGCACTGAATCCATTTTTTAGTACTAAAAGTGTAGCGACATTCGAGCCTATTATCCAGGAGAAAGTCTCGAAACTTCAGGCGCTTATTGAAAAACATATTCAGAACCAAACACCTATTAATTTTTCAGATGTTTACTTCGGCTTTGCTCAAGAGTATTGAGACATTTTATATCTTAAACAAATTAACACGCTAATTGATTATAGTGTAGTCTCGCATTATTCCTTTGGACACGATAAGAACCTCTTAGAAAACGAAAATAAAGCAGCAATCGAACGAAATAATATGCTGGAACTGCTTTCCCGTATCAAATTGAGCCAGCATCTCCCTTGGATTGCCAATTTTCTGAGCTCCATTCCATTCTCGGTTGCAAAACACATGATGCCAGCTGGTGTCCTGAACAACATTGCATTAGATGAGGTAAATAGTACACACTCTGGTTTTTGTCCTCGAAGTTAGTACTGACAATCTCTTAATCCTTGTAGGAGGTTAGTCGGGATGTTCAAACCGTTTTGAATGACCCAGAAAATTTGAAGAAGGGCAAGCAACGTTCGATCTTTTACGAGCTGCGTGACAATCAAAATTTGCCTCCTTCTGAGAAGTCTTTGAACAGACTGAAAAGTGAGGGCGTCCTACTTATTATGGCTGGTACTTTAAACACTTTCCGAAAATCTTTGTTAGTTGAAGCTGATGAATTAATGCGTTAGGAACCGAATCTACATCTAAGTCCTTAACTATTACTCATTTCTACCTTCTTCATCACGAACATGTACTCGCCAGAGTCCGCGCTGAGCTTCAGAGTATTCCTCACCCGGCTTCATGGTTGGAACTACAAAAGCTACCATATCTTAGTGGCTGTATTGCCGAGGGGAATCGCCTGTCTTTCGGCGTTACCTCTCGAATGCGCCGTGTAGCTCCCGACGAAACGCTGGAATACAAACAATACAGGATTCCGCCGGGTACACCATTCAGTCAAAGTACCCTATCAGTGCACACAGACGAATCTATTTTCCCGGATCCTTGGTCGTTCCGTCCCGAGAGATGGCTTGGAAAGGAGGGAATGGAACTTCGCAAGTACCAAATGGCGTTTAATAAGGGATCAAGAAGCTGTGTTGGTATTAATTTAGCACATGCAGAGATGTTCCTTGTCATTGCGGCGGTTGCGAGATATGATATGAAGCTTTATCAAACGGACGAAATAGACGTGAAGTTTCAGCATGACTTTCAGGTGTCGTTTCCTGAGCGAGGCTCGAAAGGGGTAAGAGCTGTGGTGAAGGGGCAGTATATGTCAAGTCTAGGTGCTACAAATGTCTGAGAATGGAATCACATGGAGGTATTTTAAGAAAGGCCGAAACGTCGGGCTTGCTCAAGGAGGCCACCATCGTCAAATCTTTTGCAGATTTCATTCTGAAGAGGCGGGAGGAGCTTGCCCGACTCCAAAAATTCAAAATAAAAATCAGATATATAACATAGAAAGGGATATACCAAGAAAGCGAAAGTGTATAATAGTGCAATAATGCAATATTAAAAGTATTCGCATTACCCCTCTCTAGCTGTGTTCCAACCAAAGATGTCTAACATTAGGCTGGAGAGGAGGTCACTGGTCGACCTTGCCCGTCTAGCCCCTCTTGGAACCTATCAAGATGTCGTGACGGTATGGTCCCTGCCGGAGCCGATTTGGACTCCTCTGGTCCAGTTGCACGTGACTGGGTTACTCAGCCTCTGTCATTTCAGTGATCACGTGCTTAGCTTCACGTGGCTCAATGGCAGCTAACTAAGGCATATAAGTACTGATAATGGCGAAAGAACGCAAGTTCTCGGTTATATAACCTTTTTTCGGGATATGACGCAAGGGTGATTATCAGCACCTGAAACGACACTGCCTACACGCCACGGTTCGGACTTCTCTTCAAACATTGTGCCCGCAAGATTTTTGTTCAGAAATTCTTGCAATGTGAACAATGAGTCTCCTAACGTTTTCATACGAGAGTTCATCTTGGATATGTGTCAAAAGTATATTGATTCTTACTCTCCTAGACATGCAAGTTTTGGGCCTTCCCTTGGGGTTTCCCTACACTAGCCTAATGGCCAGCCGCTGGATATGATTTTCGAATAAGATGGTTGAATGCGCAGCCGATGCGCTTTTTGTTGCAGGAAAGATATATACGACCCCCTAGCATGAGAATGCACAGAAAGGTGCGAATTTCCCTTCAAATTTTATCATTCACCTTTTCATTCCTCCCAATTCTTCAAGCATCTTCTGAAACTTCACACTTCTATATATATCTTATCCCATCAGAGTTATCTACTAATCCACCACGTTGACAATGGCTCCAACAGACAGCCCGAATCAGTCATCCGAGCATACTGCTGATGCAAAGCCGGAGCAGCCACAGTCGTCCAATGACAAACCTGGAGAGGCTCAACCTGAGACTGCCCAGAGTCAGCCCTCAGACCCATCTGTTACTGGGATGCTTCAGTCCGCTGTCAGTGGACCGGATAAGCTCACAGACCCGTCTACGGAGGAGCGTTTTCGAAAAGCAGCCTAGGTAAGGGCATCTACAGCATAGCCATATTCTCCTTGGTTAACAGTCGGCTTTAGATCCAGAATATCATAGCCACAGCGCATTCTTTGGCCTCAAAGGAGTGCGAACAAGAGGTTTATCATTGAGTTCAATGGCGGGGTGGGAGGGGACTTTGATTATTTGTAGCTACAGGAGAGTCAGTCCCGGAGTGAGATAGGCACCTGTTTGCTTTAAATATACTTTCAAATATGCATATAGCTCCATGAGATTTATTCAAGTATATGAGGTAGACATTGAATAACACCTTTCCAGGCCAGAAATTTGCCTTCCCTCTATACCCTGTGCCATACCCTGTGCCACAAACGAAAGAGTCAATACTTCGCGCTATATTAATATGGGCTGGCGAATAGATTTATAAGAGAGAATTATTGAGGACACTACCCTTTGAGTTTTTCGAGTTGTGTTTGGGATTTTATAGGGTGGATGTAAATGTGGGGCAAGGGTGGTGAAGC
>JAAMPI010000721.1:0-27462 GCA_013054445.1 Cudoniella acicularis | reverse complement strand
GCGTGTGGGTTGGTTGGGGGGTTGTGGGCGATTGGGTGGTATGCGACGCCGCAGCATTATAAGGATCAGGCGTGGGAGCATTTGAAGTGGATTTGGACCATATTGGCGGTTGATCATGCGAGAAATGCTTTTAGGACTGTTGGAAATGGAAGAAGACGATACTGAGTATGGGGATGGGGAGGGCGAGAAAAAGAAAGTTCTGGAGAAAGGTTATGGACGTTTCGCAGTATATAGTGGCGTTATGAGGGAAACGAAGTGAGACAGCAGTTCCATTTTTGGATGCGGGGTGGGAACATATAACTGTGCGATGTTTCTTCGTCTGGGGAAGGAAAAGAATTTAAAAAGGAAATACCATAGCGCTAGTCCTCTTTCCAGAATATCATCGATTTTTCGAGGTCACAGTTGGCTTTCCGGATTTCCCAACCATTTGCTGTTTTCCCCAGACAGGATCCTCGAGTCAGGGTATCAACTCCATCAAAATTGCAAGTCAACTCTTCGTCAAGAACACCTTTCTTTCATGTATCGAGATCCCTAATAAGATTCCATCCCGTTGTATGTATTTTCTCCCGAGTCCTCTAACAAGCGTTTTCCTTCTCGACTTTTCAACTAGGGCTTTGCTATGAAAACGTTGATATTAGATAATTTTCAAATATCAATTTCTGCACACTGAGAAAAGTCTCTCGCTCTTACCAACCCGCACAGCAGAAAGTCGAGCTAAAAACTAAATGCTACAAAATCATTGAAGCTCGATGTGATCTGACTGTTAAGGAGGATTGGTTTGTGCAAAAACGAGGTCCCCGCGACCAATTAGGCAATTAATCACGTGACAAAGAAAATAATCGGAGGAAAGATAGCCCGACACAAAGAACATTATCTTACGCCAATCACAAGTCACTCTTCAGTCAGATCGCCTGCCTACCTACGCGCAGGCACCGAGTCCTAATTCCATGTAGCTCACGTGACGGAGAATTGAAGAAGAACATTCCCCTCAGACGGCCATGGTGTTTCCCAAATAGTCTTCCATTATTATAGGAGCCTTCAGATAACATGTCTGCATCTTTCAGTTTGGGAAGGCTCGTATCTTCGAGCAGATACTTGTTGCATGGTTATAAATCACGTGCCAGTCCAAATCACATCCACATGACGATCCCAACTCAGCGTGGAAGCTAACCCAGGACACGACTCAGGGGCCCGTATTAGTCGGCAAGAGAAAACCTAACAAGTACGCCTCCGAGTCAAAATGCCGGATATCAAAACTTCACACCTTCCAAAGTCAAGCTTGTTGGCCGTCGGGCATCGGCAACTGACGGATCAAAGTTCCATAGCCCTCCATTTGGAACTTGAGAAGCTTCAAATGTTGGAGATTGACCTCGATGCGGTCCTTGCGGTGAGGCTGACAGATTAATCGGGGTCTGTGAATTTGTCAGGAGGAGCAAGGGCAATCCTTCTTTGGTTGAGTTCGAGCTCCGTAGGCTTCTCCCCAACATCTCCCGCCTTCTTGAGGAAACCTTATCGTTAGAGAGGGGATATAATATAGATGGTGGTATCTAAAAGGGTGAAAGTTTAAAATAATACGGCGGCAAGCTAGAAATAATGGAAATAAGGAGAGTTCAGGTCTTGACTACTGTAGGAGAAGCTTGAAGTGTGTATGAGATGTTTAACAACTTGTAAGAAGATGAATTCATCAACAAGAAATTGCTGTGAAAACTCCCAGTCGTTCACTAAAAGACATGGAAATATATTCTCCCGCTAGCTGGAACAGCCTGCTGACTGCTACAGAACCATTACCCCCGGTTCTAACAGAGTCCTCAACCCATCATACCTTTCAGTCATGGTTCACGACTCGTTCTTCATAGCTGGGCGAAGGATAAAACTTCATGCTTCTATTTGATAGGGTCATGACTCGTACAGCGCAAGAATGCATCAAGGCGGGCATTAGACAGATGATGGCACTCACCAAGCCTCGAGAAACGGGGAAAGTT
Organism: Cudoniella acicularis; assembly: GCA_013054445.1. Taxonomy (NCBI): domain Eukaryota; kingdom Fungi; phylum Ascomycota; class Leotiomycetes; order Helotiales; family Helotiaceae; genus Cudoniella; species Cudoniella acicularis. The sequence goes on along the minus strand of JAAMPI010000721.1, from coordinate 25,480 downwards.
GAGCTCTAAATGGGTTGATGGAGCATTGAAGCGCTTGCCGCGTTCACTGTCCACCGCTTCTGATGCGAAAGGTGAGAAGTGGGAATGGAGTTGTTCGGGAAAAGCCCACTAGAGCCCCTGACCTCATCGCGAAAGGGATCCACTGCACTCACTGTTGAGGGATCAACCAGCCTCGCCTTTCTGACTAGAAGGGATCTCCCAGAATCTGCATACAGGTGAATATCAAACTCCTGACAACGGTGTGGCTCCCTCTCAACCATCCTGTAGAGTATCTGGGCAACGTATGTGGCGTCAAACGGTGAATCTCGATATCATTGTGCCTTCATAAACCCTGCCCTGCTCATAATAAGGCCGAAATCGACCAGGAGGAGGGGCACATTGAGACAGACAGACGGCCGGGGCGAAGGCGAGTCTTTGTCGCACCAGATCGGAACCTCGAAAAAAAAACTCTCCAGCAGACCAGCTTTATTCCCCGGATTCTTCGTCCCATTTATACTCCGTACTTCGTATCCAGTGCGCCCATCTTCGCATTTAGCCAGTGTTCCGCCGTTCTTTATATCCAGAGTTTACCCTCCTCGCCACGTCGCTCGTCACCGTCGCTCCTCGGCCTCATCCATACTCTCGACATTCTCCCGACTTCTCGCCGAACCTTTGCCTTTGGCCAATCCTCCCACTCAATAACTGCGACGGCGACCACGATGTCCGCCTTTACGCCGCCCGGGAACAACTATCCTCCTATTCCATCTGCAAACCATCCCAATCCCAATCTCCACGCCGGCTCTCCATCTGGCGTCGAGACATCGCTCCCCGTCCACCCCAATCACTCAGTGCCGCCGCCATACATCTTCGAGGGCCAGCCACAACAACAGCAGCACGCAGTTCCATATAGCAATGGTCACACGAATGGCCATGGCGACGAACATCAGCAGCAGAGCCAACCCGCGCCGCCGTCAGCAAGCGGGGGAGATGGGCAAAAAGGCAATCGTTTGCGCAAAGCTTGCGATTCCTGCAGCATCCGAAAAGTAAAGGTATGCGACAGCAATTAGGATTGCCATTGCGAATTCTGATATTGGAAGATATACTGATAATGCCTTTGCGCAGTGCGATGAATCCGGTCCTCCCTGTCGTGCTTGCCATGCTCTAGAAATCCCTTGCACATTCGACCGTCCCAGCCGCCGCCGAGGTCCTCCAAATCGACATGCCGAAGCTATCAAGAAGAGGAGACTTGAATCGCCTTCGGGCCCAGGTGCTGGCGCAGGCCCAGTCCCAGTCCCAGTCCCAGTCCCAGGCGCAGGCACAGGCAGCTTCTCCTCTCCTACATCTCCGAATAACGTTGCTGCGACATTGGCCTCCTTCTCATCACATGCCGTCTTGAATGCCGAATCAATATGCCCTTTCTCCACCCTCGAGCTCCTCGTTGACGATTTCTTCACCTACATACATCCGCTTTGCCCTTTCCCTCATGAGCCATCCTTCCGAGCTGCATTCAAGCACCGTGAGGACCTCAATAATCCTACATTTTTCGGCGTTGCTTGCTTCTATGGTGGGAACCCTTGTCGCGTCATTTCCAAGAAAACCAAAACTTCATCTGAAGGCTCAGCACCGCGAGCACTTGTTTCCGAGCTCAATGGTTATGGTAGAGAGATGTCACAAAGTTGCAGTTGAAGCTCGCGGAGCAGGATATCTGGATAAGGAACTCTCGGTGTACGATGCAGCTACAAGCTACTTCTTGGGCCTATCTGCAGCATACACATTTCAATGGCGCCAATGTCGATTGTATTTCGGAGAGACGTTAACAATTGCCAGAGTTCTGGGCGCACACAAGGTCAAGGATCCCGGATTTCTGGCCATTGGAGGTCTGCCTACTACATATGGTGCAGAAAGTGGCGGATTTGATGGACAAGCACAGCCAATCGATTTCATCAGACAAGAAATTGGTAGGAGAATATTCTGGATCATGTTTGTTGGTATTCGGTGCGTAGCTTGCCAGGATAATTCGACTTGTACTAATCATTCCAGATCTATGCAACAACTCGGTGCCAGTTTTGGAGAGCTTCTCATTCCACCTTCCACACCAAACGAGCCATATCCGCCATTTCCGATGGAAGTTGATGACGAGTATATCTTCGTTGATCATGTTGATCAGCAACCGCCGGGCGTCATTTCAAAGCTCACGGGATTCAACATGGGTGTTCGGGTTTATTTGACAGTCACGCCACTTGCGACGATGGAAATGGCTTATGGTATTGATGAAGTTTTCGATTGGAATCGACAAAAGAGAGTCCTCGAAGAATGCTTGCGATCTGTTAAGCAAGTACTCGATATCGTCCCACCCGAGCTGATGCTACGGCCTGGTGCTAATCCAGGTGAATTCGAATCTCCTGATCGAAGCTATTTCCCACCCGTTCCAGAATTTCCAGGTGTCAGATCTAATGGTACTGATTCTCTCCCATGGTCCCAAAATCCTGGCGATTCTCGAAGAAAGATACAATTCGAAATTCAAAAGGCCAATATCTACGCCAGTCAACTAGGAACTCGGTCGTACATCGTTGAGAAGTATTGGAATCTGCAAGAATCATACGAGCGTATGAAAGAAAAGTCTTCTGGATCTTCAGTTATTGGTTCTCCTGGTTTGATGGCTACTGGCTTGGATGGAATACTTTCGAAACAAGCACCTACAAGCAACTACGAGAATATTGAGGCAATTGTTATGGCTGAGAGGGAGAATATTGTCAAGGATCTTCTACAAGTTTTGGCATCTATCAATCAGGTCAATATGGAGCCAAATGGAGGCAGTTTTGTAAGCCAATCCGATTTTCAGGTTCCACATGCGCTTGCTAATAAATTCCAGATCAACAAAATCCGCCAAATCGCATCGACGCTGATTGATACACCACAAATTCGAAAAGGTCCCCTTGCGATCAAGGCAGAGGAATATCTGGGCAGATTTCTTGACGTTTTGATGAAATTGGAACGAGTCAGCCCTGGAATCAAAACCGAAACAGGTGAGATAGATGAGGAAGAAGAGCTGCGCAATTGGGCGGATTTGAGGGAGTATCAACTACGGTTTGCTCAAGCTGGTGGTTTCATCAATGAGATTGGCTGAATTGATATGGATCATGTCATGCTTTAACTCTGCATTTTGGAATTTGGAGCATCCATTGCTGGACGGCGTTAATATCGTTCTCATATGAATGAGGCAGGAAAGAAAGAACATTGCACTGGTCCCTACCACACGCCTCATTAACGTTGGCAGCATAGCTTGTGTCGTAGATTGTGTGGGATAAGCACCACTCTATATCGTTTGGGTATTCGCAGTCCCGCCGTTTCACCCAACCGCCCGTCTTTCCGTATGTGTATAGCTCTTTTCGCAAGGTACACATTTTCGGGTTCAGCTTTTGACGTAGCTTTCGAGAATAGAGGTCTTCTGGATCTTCTTTAATGATGAAATAAGCCAGATGTCCGTTGAGGATCGCTCGTTGAAATTGTTTCGAAATGGGATTTCAAGTAGATCGTAGAAGTAGTGTGGCAGTTCTGGAAACTGCTGGAGTTGTTTATAGAAAGGTAAGTAAAGGTGAGAGATGAAGCAGAATTTATAACTTTTTCTAGGAGCTGCTTTGCGAATAATTCATATATTACTCTACAAAGTGGTTCACGGACGGTAATAAAAATTGCAGAGGGTGGTTAATAACGGTAGGTTCGATCCAGGGCTGTAAATCGAGACTGGCTGTGATTCACAGCTAGATCGGCATTTTAATTTAAATTACTGTTAGGCTTGTTACACTAAATTCGGGTGGTTTTTATTGGCGGAGAGCGGGATTCAGTTAACTTTGGACTTCACTCTGTTACCCTGCTCAGTGTCGGATTCATAGAATTATATAAATATCCAAATAAACTCTATAAGTGACAGTGGCGAAAGTAGCAGTAAAGTGGTATTAGGTCTACATAGTATAGGGATAGGGGAGAACAGTTTACCTATCTACTAGAAATAACTTTATATTTGTTTATATATTTCTAGTTTCTATAACCTTATAAGACTCGATTTCAGGCCCACTTAAACCTATTTCGCCATCATTGCTTTCAAAAGGTCCTCGCGCCATTCCCGAGGTCCATGAAGTTACCAGATGCTCCGTTGATGTGATCTGATGTCGTTTTGAGATTAAAGGACGAAGAGTAGGTAGGCAGGCACAAACAATACTGACTGAAATCTCGACTACCAGCCAGATATAAATGATTGGATAGGATACTAGATTGAATGAGCAAAGTGTACAATTGGAAAGGGTTTATTGTAAAGCCTCCTCGATATACTTGATGGATCTTCCCGATATATTTTCACGAGATAGGTGATTCCGATAATGCTAGTTATACAAGCACTATAGCAATGTTAGTCGGTATAACTTAATGGTAGATTTCTATGCTCACAATACCCCAACTGAGAACATTCCAAGTAGAGAGACCTTCTGCAACCTGTCTATTTTAAGTTTGCAGAAAACAGAAATTGGTAAAAACAGAATCGCTATATCTGCAGCCGCATTCAAGACGCCGAGTACTAAGAACAGACCTTTCCAATTTGAACAAGTTCCGGAAATTGTCGTATCCCAAATGTAAGATAATGGTCTGCATTGAAGAAGCGTTCCAACCAATGAAGTTACCATCTAGGCAAGAATTGCCAGACTGAGCAGCTTTACAGCCTTCTGTATCCCGGGGACTGGGAAAATTGTAAAATATAGAGAAAGGACTGAGAGCTCCACGACCCCAAGGTTCAATCCCGATATCACTCCAAATGAGAGCATATTCTACCCAAGATGAGCAAAGAACATTTTTAAGCGCGTCAAAAGGTGCAATACAACTTTGATCAAAGGCACAATATCCTCTGGTGAAGAAAAGCTTCGTCCAGCAACCCAAATTATACCTAAAGCTTTGTCAACCGTCGCTGGACAGGAGCAGTGCCCTCTTACACCTTACCAAATATAATCTCTCCCTCCGTGGCAGTAAAAAGTAGCTGTGAAGCACCGCCATCAGTTCAACAACTCTTCACATCGATGCTGTCGGCTCACATAAGCGACCCAAATTAAATAATCGCTCATGCTCGACCCAATTTTCAATGTTTTGCGAGCAAACGCTCGTAGAGCAATAGCGATAGAGGCAGCAGTGAAGCACATTGTTAAAGCCACGATCAACCCGACGTTTGCATTCTTCTTTCCATTGAAGAATTGAACTAGGTCGGGATTCCCGCCGGATGGCATCGTTGCGTAGTTTCAATTCTACTACGAGAGAAACTTGGAAATAGTTGGTAATTTTATAAATAACATGCACACGTAAAGATTACGAGTAGAAAGTGTTGGACGCGGTGGGAAAGGAAAATCAGCAGTCAATGTAAAAATGGCTGAAGAATCACTTTATCTTTATGCCGTGTTACGCCGTGTGTTACACAGCATTTAATCAAGTTTATATTGTCAGCATTGCATGCAATATCGATCTTACATTTTTATGACTTTCCAAAAGTGGACTGCTGCGCCGTAAGACGGCCTTTCGTGCTACCACATGCTTATTGTAAGTGCCGGGGATAGATGATTTCAAAAAAAATAGTGACCTAGTTACCTAGGACCTAGGAATAGAAGACACATAGATAGAGGTATACAGATAGAGATAGAAGAAGATAGAAGGAGAGAGTAGAAGGTAGTATGTTTTATAGACATGAAGAGTGCAAATAGAAGAGAAAATCAAATATAATTTCAAGTATAACTTTAAATATAAATTTAAGCAAAATTCCAATATCAAATAAAGCTTGATCTTTTCGACAGAAAAGTGGTGTATTTTTGATGGGCCGGTGAAATTCCGGGTTTTATAGGGTGTCGAGGCCCAAACGTGCATCTAGCAGGAGAGGCGCAGCAGGTTAAGTGCTTCGCAAGGACACCACAGACCACCGAGGCTCATTTGGTCGCAAAATTCCATTCAACTCCGCGACTCCTTAACAAACACCAACCTTCATCGTGATTGTACCGCATCCAACCTCACACACAGATATGGTGTACCAACTCATCAAAATGGTGATAAGAGCAGCTCACCGAGATGATTCCAGGTCTCAGGTCTCAGGTCTCAGAACTTAGGACTCAGGACTCACCTTACAAGGTGAAACGATCAATGTCGTCCTGGAGCACGGGGGTTTTTGCAATGTCCAGACCGTCCAGTCTAGCCCGCGAATGTGTGGCTTACTGCATGCAGGGCCTTATGTGAGCGACAGCAAAATCCAAGGGTTGATTAGTTAAGGCTAGCTGATTCGCTGAAATTCAGGGTTCATCCGAAAATCCCTGCCACACACGTCCCTCAACAGTGCGAGAAGGATTCGTTCCACATTCGACGATCACGTTTTGGGGGTTTGAGATGAAAGGAAACCGCTCAACGAAGATTTAACTGCATCAGATATGAGAACTCGAGGACCTACTAATGGAAAAGCTGGAACTGCCGTGTGGCCGTGAATTGAGACCGACGAGCCTTCATCTCCCATCCTAAGCAGCCCCCAAATTTTGAACACACAGGAGGACCCAGAAACTCCAAGCGTTTCGATGTCTAATGTCAAATGGTATTATAGTCCTGCTCGCCGTCGCTTCCCATCGCACCACATGGATAATCCTCTACGACAATCATGTGGCAAGGACGGGACCGAAGTATGGATTTGCAAATGCCTGTCGTTGAAGTGACAGCATCCACCCCTTTGAGGGCACATTTTGATAACTCAGATTTACGAAAAGAAGAATCAAGCATTTGCGAGTCTTCCGATGTAGACAATGAGAAAGCTAATTCCGGTCCCAAGAAGAGCAAGTGGCAGTGTCTGGGATCAATTTTTCGTCACAATAGTAAGCACCATGCCCAGGCAAGTTTTGACAATGTGCTGATTTCCATAGGGGAACCTCTTCCTGATCATTCGGATATATACCTCGGGAAGACTGACTGGCGGTCCATTGGTAATTTACTGTTGGCGATTTATGCTACCCTCTTCTCGACGATATCCCTTGCTATTGCCATTTGGCAACCACGTTACGGCAAATGGATCAGCCCCACCGGACGCGTAACACCCTCGACGGCTGTTCTACTATTCTCTTTGTTTGCCAAAAGTATTGAAATCGCGTCTGCCGGAGTTTACATCAACTTCCTCGGCCAGTTTCTTACCAGGAAATCACTTCAGTCGCGAGGAATCAGCCTTGCCGATATCGCAGTACGTGAATGGCTGCTTCAGCCAGGTTTCGTCATCTGGAACTGGGAAAATCTCAAATATGCAAGTACTACAGTGTTGGGATTTACCTCCCTACTTGCTGCATTTGCAATTTACTTCTTCACGACGGCTTCCAACTCACTGGTATCGCCACATATCGCGTTGGGTAAATGGGAATCAACTCGATTTTCTGGACAGGTTCAACAAAATTTCGGCAATGTTATTGTTTTGAAGAATGAGTGTTGGGCGCCGATAGATGCTCGGCTGGATTCCCAAAACATCGGCGAATCTTGCGCAAATGTCCTTGCATCGGGGCTCGCAAATCAGGATTTCAACAATTATATGAAACAATGGAGTAAACAAGTTATAGGGGGTGGTAACGCTTCATCGAATCTCTCATTCCGGCCATCACCAACCAGTTCGATCTTCACTGACACAGCGGTCCAAGGAAGCTGGGTTCAAGAGTCAAGTAGCAACATCTCCGCCAACTTTGCCAGGTATGGTAGAGTTGTGAATAATATCACTCTCTCAATGCCGCATCCAGTTGTCTACTATTCCGCCCAAGCCGAGTTTCCAGAACCAGTCCGAGGGACTGGCCTTGGAGAACATACTATCAAAGCGTCGGTCGTGTCTCCGACGAGTAACACCCTATGCGTCAATATGCAGCAGTCCGAAGTAGCACCACTGGTTTATGTCGAATGGCCCAATGCACGATTCAACTACAGTAATACTGGAAACAAAATTGCAGCCACGGACTGGTACAAGGATGTTCCTGCCAACATATCTTTGCAGTCCAATGTGAGTCAAACTCAAGTTGGGACAATTTTCAAATGGGGAGCCGTCTATAATAGAGCCCCCCCAGTCTTCCCACAGGTAAGTCATACAAGTACCCTTCCACCTATTTTAATCGCTCATTTGGGTGCAGTGGCCAATCGATTTCAATTCTATAGCCAACATTTCGGTGCCCAAATCCGATTCCATATACTTGCTAGTCAAGTCACCTAACACGACGGATTATACCATTTGTCAAATGTACGGAGTTCTTTCTCAAGACTGCTCGACAATGCACACCCAAACGGTTGGCACTCGAATGTTAAGTTCTGATTGCGATGCGACGGATCCACTAAGCTTCGGGAATACCATCGCGCCAGGAAGCTTCCATCCCAGCCCATCAAAAGACTTTCGAGACGTTCTTGGCGCGTGGGCAACTGCTATTGGCCTCAACGGAGGCATTCTCAGCAGCAATAGCTCACTTGTACACGTTCTTTCACAACTAGTCGTCACCAATTCTTCCAACAATGCACCGACACTCAATACAACAATGCCGTCTCTTTCCGAGGCTCTCGCTGTTCTCTCCAATTCCATGCTCATGAAAGGTTCCATCAATGCAACTTTCAATAATGGGACTATAAAAAACGCTCCCATTCCTCCAATCTTCCTTCCCTACGACGTCATTGTCCAAACTCAACAATACAGATCTGGTCCCCCAGCTCATTGGCAAGGAATCTTATACCCAATTCTCATCATTATGTTTACTCTCAATTGGTACTGTCTGACCTATTTCTTACGCGAAATGGGGCTGATTGTGGATTTTCTGGAGCCCCCGAATCTGTTCTCCGTCGCGATTGATAGCCCGAGTGAGAGTAAGAAAAGAGCACCCGGGGATGGGCCAGTAGCAAGGCATGGTGGTGTTGCGTGGATGCTGAGGAGAGATCATGATCGGAGATTGGTTTTTAAGAAGGTGGAAGGGGAAGGTTTAATAAGTAGTGGGCAGTGTTCTGACTCTCCTATCCTTCCACAAATTCGCCCCCTAGACTGGAGAGATAGCCTATTTTTATTAGCTGGATTAGAGTGGAAGGTTGACGATTTACGCCTAGAGAGGAGAAAAACTTGGGTAGAGAGTAGGATAGGAGAGTAAATTTGCCTAGATAGATAGAAAATATATAAAATCGTTAAATGGCCTAAATAGCTAATCAAGACTTCGAAATCGATAAATCCGACAAAAATAGAGAGTAGAGAGCCTTAAAATAGCCTAGAAAGATAGGAGTGGTATAGGATATTTGGTTAGATGAATTGGAAAGGAGAGAGAGGTTGGCATAGGAGATCTAAAACGCTGGTCTGGTAGTGGGGAGAGGGATAAAAAGGATATAGATGTGTATTTATAGGATTTGAAATTTGTGAATTAGATGGCTTGTAGCGGATGTCACTTATTGAGGAATTAGGGGGTTCCAACGTAACAGCCCTGAAGAAAGGACGCTAAAACCGCTAAGTTCAGTACCTAGAATAAAATCCACAGCATTGACCCTGAAAACCAAGCACCAAAGTCACTTAGCCGAAGGAATGTAGCTCCTGAAATCGCTCAGCCTATGTACCTAAGTGAGATAATTTTAACCTTCTGTTTAGAGCTCTAGTTTTCACTAATCTCACTTTTACTTTAAAAGCTTACTTTAGTCTCACTCGCTAAAATAATCTCCCTGAACACCTTAGTAGCCTATATATCTCTGATACAATGTCTCATGTCTCTGAGCAACAGAGCACGCTCTGATCCGTAAAACAAACTACTAGAACCTAGCTCCACCGTTGCTATAGAGAAGTGAGGATTTTCAATAGCCGTGGATGAGACATAACCCAAAATATCCGGGGTACCTATATGACAAAAGAAACCAGGGGCTGCAGATTACGAAGACGAAAAGCAACACGGAGATGATGACGAGGATTGCGTGGTAGGATCAGTTGCAAACAACGATCGTTGAGCGGAATCAAATGGAATTGGGGTTTAATTGTTTGCCAATCGGCTTCTGAACGATAAATTAGCTCGCTCTCTCTGGCTTTCTAGAATCAAGATTCTTCCAACTCACACCACTCTACTCCCTAGCCAGTTCTGGGAAGTCTGCTGGCGCCCATTAAATGCTAGTCCTACCAGAATAGATGACAGGTTTAAGACAATCAGGGTTGTCTTCTAGACGCTTCCCTAGATCCCGAACTGTGATCGTAAAGCAGGCATGCCTTTGCGCTTGGGACACAGGGACAGGTTTAGGAATCGTCGCAACTCGGACAACAAAATTCTCGGAAAGGTTAGAGAGTACCACTGAGCTGGGATATGGTCGTTCTCGGTCAAAATCAAGGTACTTTAACGTGTCTTTCCAGATGGGCACATTATATGCACCGCTTTCCCGCACTCCGAATGAAAGAGATCGTGGAGCCCATTTGATAATAATCCCAAGGGTGCTCCACCTGGTAGGTGTCCTGACCAGTATCTCCCCAACAACTGCTTGGTACCTAGACACGATAATTTCGAACCCTCGGGGATTACGTGCGTGGGAATTTAAAGTGCAATCGAAATTCCACCTCTGACCAAAAGCGGGCGAGGTCTGGTAGAACCTATTGAATACGAGTAAAGATATTTCTTGGGTTTGGTCAAAGGTAACCAACGTGTCTGAGCTGCCAATTTGGGCTATGGGTTCTGTTTCCTTTCCCTCAGTGATAAGAATATCCTGTCTGCCCCAGCTTCGATATTCACAGGAAATTAACTCGTGCCAGTTCCTGAGAAGTGTACTGATTTTCTTGCAAAATACCGGTTGCTTATTGGAAAAATCATGTTTGGCGTGCATGATCTGGAGGAATAGAACCAAGGGACTCTTCGTAGCATCTAGCGGGGGCCATCCCCTGGAGCAATTTAACTGGATGGCGAATATAGATTCGCCATCTGGTAAGCGCTTGGGAAATTCGAAGAGCTCCGTATTAATGCTTAGACCAACATTGGTTATTGCAAATCCTCGTCTGTCTTTGTCAAAGGCCCAGGTTATGAGACCATTAGAATGCGTGAATTCCTCTGGGGAAGTCACCAGGATACAGCATTCGGAAATACAATACCCCATAGCAAGAACATAGCCACTACCTAAATACACAGGTGTCAGTGCAAACATTAGCCAAAACCCCTACAAAAAGCTTACCTGGATTTACCCCCCACGCGAAGATAGTCTCATCGCTATATTGCTTAATGAGCTCATGTTGTAGTCGAATAAAAGCCCTTCTGCCTTCACCATAAATCAGAGGCATGTTAACCCCAAGAACTCCAAGAAGACTGTAAGCCCTGTCTTCCTCTCTAGTGGTGTGACGGTTTGAAGCCCACGATAGTTTAGTAGCCAGAGAGCAAGACCTGAAGTCCCTAAGCTGCTTTTCCTCAATGCCAGTAGTAGAGTAAATCTCCTCTGCCCACTCTTCTCGAGATCCAATGTTACCCCAAGATCGGTCAATGAAGAGCAGGAATGTTGGAGCGAGAAGCTCCTGCAGCGTCCAGCCCCTCGTAAACCACCGACTGCTCCTAAAATGCCATTTCCAAGGAATTTTTGAGGATTCCTGGGACGAAGAAAAATAAAGCTCGGGCACATCCGCGAGATACGCATAGCAGATTTGCGCCTCTTCGTACCAACGAAACATTGAGTTAATCGCTTCGCCCAATTCTGTGGTATCAGTCTTGTCGATACAGCAGGTGTCAATCCAGATGTACTCCCACCCATCATCGGAGGCACGGCGACAGCTGCTGAAAATCTTTCGCCAGCCTTCTTTCGTCCGAGTCGAAGCATAATTACTTGTGTCTTTGAAGCTGACCTCCTCGTTACCCCAGGTGTGAGAGAGAATGGCGTAAGGAGGCGGTACATCGGTGATGGAGTGTAGCCTGTAGGTTTTAGTGTGTAAAAGTCTCATTTTTCAGTTGCTTCCTGCGTGAAATTGCGACAAGCTGAAGTGGAATGTTGTGCATCAGCCTCGTCTTGGCCGACTATACAGGGCAAGGAGAAAAGAGCCGTGCCGCAACTCGAGGCCTAGAAGAGAGTGGAAAGATAGACACCGTTTGTAATTGCAAGGTGCGTAGTATGAGTGAGAACCTCTGCCTAGATACATATAGTTAAACTATCAAAAAGAAAATCGAGGTGTCGATGGCCAGCCTGGTTTGCTAGCGCTTGCAATTACTAACACGTGACTAGATTTTTGGGGGCTCTTTTTTGCTTCTGCTGGGACCCCCTGCTTCCTGACGATCTGATTGGTAGAAAATAAAACTTGCAGTTACGAGACTCCGTAAGGACATCTATGCGTCCAGGCATCACTGCCCTATAGTCTTCAGGTATCTCACTCTTAGTAAGTGGTATTTATAAAATCATCGTATACTTTAGCGTGGCAGTATTAAGGCCCCTAAAATTCAGGATCGGTTCGCTTATTCGAGGCCTTACCGCTTATAGCGATCTTCTTCACAGCCTTGCACGCGGCTGTGTAATAATTAATTACACAACGACAGAAAGCTATAGACAGCCGGACAGCTTACAGTTACTTATACACAAATACAGAACACGACCCTGAAGTTATATAGATTTTAGACCTGAATAGAGGCCGTCACAATGCGACTCATCTCGCACCACCAAAATTCAGCTCTCTTATCAGCACGTGCGTGCCGAATTGCACCTACCAGCCGCGTACGCCACCGCCCGCGCACAGGTCCAGGTCCAGGAACACCAAAATCTAATAATTACCTTAATTTAATAGCTTAGCTCGACATAATTAAAGAATAGCAATAATTAAATCAATGGTCGTGTAGACTGAAGGCAGGTAACCCGACAGTTTTAACTGTATAGCCTTTGCCGCCTGAGGCACCCGGCGAGGCAGGAGGCTCGACAGCGCTCCGCAGGTCACGGGAGAGGTCATGTGACTACGAAATTAGGGCTAGGGTTTGTAGACAGTAGACAAGGGAGCAGAGGTGCGCTTGCGAGCCTCCATTCATGTCGTATAATTGATAGAGATAATAAATATTTTTATATTTTTAAATAGTTTTATTTAAATTATAATTTTTATTAAATATTATTAAAAATTTTTTAATTTAATACTAGAACTTTAAAAACCTAGCTATTATAGAAAAAATCTTAATTAAATAGAATGTTTCGCTTAACAAATTATAGGGCTGGTTATAACCCCGCTACTGTTCTCCCTCTCTTTTACACCAATATGTGATACTGACGGGTATTAAATGTATTTACGAAAACCCCTCCAAGTTTGCTGGACGATGCCGACTGCCGACTATTCCAGATCTCGCTGTCGCTTAAGTTTGAAGAAAAGCTATTTCCAACATTATAAACTATTCTTACACTTCGCAGCTGCGAAAGTCTTCGATTGTAAGGGTGCGGCAGCAACGTTGAATCAACACGAAAATCTGGAGCTGTCTCCTTCTCCAGTGATAGGGATTACCCCGTGAGAATTAATGGCTTTTCTAATTGGTTTTATTCGTGTCGGATTATAAGAGCTTATAAATAATAATTTACATGAGACTCGTCACTTGACAAGCGCACTACGGGAGCTTCGCTCAACAAATACAGAGTCAATTCAGCGCACTCGATATCTTGCTGTGAGAAACAGAGAAAAAATAGATAAGCTCTTTGAGTTATTGTGATGTCGACTTCTTTCGTACCATGGCTAAACCCAAAAAAGACGGATCAGTAATGACGGGCCGGCATTGAATTCCGTTGTCCCGAGTGTCCTTGTGTAGTAAGTTAACTCAGTACCTATTACTCAGGTTTGTCAAAAGTCTATTCGCCCAAGCTTCAAAACAGGCCTCGCTGGTTGGCTACTTTCACACAGAGATTCCCCTGGAAAAAAGCTTTGACGAATAGACTTTTGACAACCCCGAGGAGTTAAATACAAATTCCGTGGAAAAAAATTGGACAATAAATTGAACATAATACCTACTTGGGTGTGTCAAAAGTCTGGACCGTCCAAGAGTTTGAACAGTGGCGTAGAGCGCCGTACGATACTCCGCCAGGCCATCCAAACGTTCCGGATCTGCTTTGACCCCCCGTCTTTTTTTTGTTAGCCTTATCTTAGAGGCTGACGGCAGAGAGATTTAGTGTCGTGGAGGCGTCTTTCAGATTGTGGTACAACAGTTCCAGTGTCTTGGAATAGCATCTACCGCCCCCTTCGCGCCCTAAAACACTCTCTTCTCGATCAAACTGCCACTTTCTGAGTGGCTGCAGCACCTTTCTCAAAGGCTTCGTGTTCGCCGTAAAGCTTGGACGAACAAACTTTTGACAAACTCGAGTATAAGTAACGACTAAAGTATCTACTACCGAGAAGTCTGAGAAACGAAAAGTACCCGATGCATCCGATAATTTAATGTAGTCTTCTAAGCCGTCCGCTGTCTCACTCTAGATATGCTGCTTTACTATTTCTGAGGATCCCCGAAGCCTTGTACCGATTTTAATCTGATTATTTGGATTCAGGAGAAGACGCCAAGAAGGCTCGAGTGGCAAGAGAAGGCTTTCAGTGGTCAAACTTGCGGCTCGCTTTCGCAAGAATTTGATATCGCTAATTCGCCACTATCTCCTGAAAATGATAGCCGAAGCTTTAGGTTTCAATTGCTTTTGCGAAGGAACAATTCGGAGCCATCTCCATGATACACTTGTTTCACTTCCAAGTCATTTCTGTCAGTATGTCTGAAATGATTCTAGAACAAGCCTTCTACCCATTTCTCCTCCCTAAATTCCAACCTGAATCATTGATACCGGTAGATTCAATATTTTGTCTCGAAGGCAACGGAGAATGACCCGGAAAGAATCGTATGTTTCAGTCGAGAGCCGGCTGCCGAGCTAGCGTCGGACTTTCTCCCCTCTTGGTTCCTTTTGCAGACGGTAAAAGTTGCCATCTATTGGTGGCTTGCGGCTGCAGACATGATTCTGGAAGGATGGTGCATGATGTGGCGTTCGCGGGGCCCCAGAGCACGCGTTATTCTGTGTCGCTGCCGTTCGGCTTGCAGAAATTAAAGTCATAGCGGGCCAGGTGGTGATGAATGTGATGATTTTCCTCGAAACCTCCTGCGGGTTGTTTTGTTGCGTGCTCCCCAACAATTGCACTTACGTCAAGCTAGAATGAAATATATTATTAAAGTAGCTCATGCGTTATTTTCCCTCTCTAAACTAAATTGTTGGTTGTTTAAGAATCACATGTTTTCTTAATGTTCGCTTAAATGCGAGGTCTATTATAGGAGCTCAGGTTTCGTCCCGAATGGCGGGTTTTATATCTAAGCCATGGACTACCGGTTAGTCTTTCAGCTCCGTGGAGGCTACTGGAGGTTATCAAAGACAGGTTCAAAGTCCCGAGAATACGAAATACGGTTGCCACCAAACCGTCAACCGTCAACCTTCAACGGCATCACCCTGCAGACCGCCTCAGAAAGAGCCCAGCATATGTGTGTGATAGGACGAAGATTCGTGCAATTCAGGCTGCATATGCTGAAGAAACCCAAGGAACTCACCCTATTCGCTGAAGTGAAACACTAAGCCTTGAGGCGTTGTCGGGTCTCGTCACTAGGGTCTCAAACATCCAATAGGGTTTATTCCTTGCTAGGCCAGGCGACCCGAACGATCAATTGTCTCATTTCCAGCCACAAATCTCACCCTTCGCCATGAAAGCGATCAATTCTGAAAACTTCCCCTCGTCTTTTCTCAGGAGAGAGTTGAGCGCTTTGACGACTTTATTTCGAGCGGGAAATCGATTGGTTTGATGTTCTGCAGCACGCACAAGATGTCTCCATGTCACAACAGTGACATTGTACCCCTGCCTCGAATCAGAAATCCCAATTGCAATTAGTCTCTTTTCTGTGCCGTATCTTCAGCCATCGCATCTCTGGGGGTTCCGGGAAAGACAGGCACAGGTACAAGTACCAGTCCCCACTTCACAGTTCCACTTTGTTCTGAGCATAACCTTCTTTAGTTTAAGATTTTCCTCAGGTCCACTTCTCCTGCAAGTCAGGAACGGTCACGATGTCAAGCCCCGCTGTTGCACCGGGACCTGACATCTCTATCGCATCAAGACTTGTTGGTGTCACAGCTACTTTCTACGCCATCGCAATAGGTGCTTATGGCCTCCGATTGTACTCTCGTATTCGACCAGTTTTGAATCTTGGACTAGATGACTATGCTATCTCTTTGGCATTGGTACTTACTTCACCTTCTCATTAAAGGGCGTTCTAAGCTAATTGTTTCTAGGTGTGTGCACTTGTTGAATGGGGGATCCTAATGAGCAGCGTATCGCATGGGCTCGGCCGTCATAACTTCTACGTTTCTCCCGACGAACAAATTCAAGCCTCTCGACTCCTGTTCATAAGCCAACCTCCCTGGGCCTGGTCAATCGCCATGATCAAGATAAGCATGGCATGCATGCTTCTGCGAATCAAGACGACGAAGCCGTGGAAGATATTCCTTTATTCGATGATTGGACTCCAGATCGCGACCGCAGTTGCTGCCAATTGCGCTCAATTCCTTCAATGTCGCCCTCTTGCTGCTCTGTGGGATCCCAATACTCCGGATGTCAAGTGTTGGGACGTTAAATCCTCACAACTCAGCATCTACCTCAACTCTGCGATCGGAATCTGCACAGATCTTACCTTCTCTTTCCTTCCAATCTCCTTCATTCGAAAATTGGAGCGACCTTTCTGGGAAAAAGTGGTCATTGCCTCACTTATGGGACTTGGTCTTGTCGCGAGCGTGTCCTCAATTGTCAAGACCACCCTCATTAGCAGCTATGGAAAGACTGGCGATGCTCTGTGGGATAGTGTCAACCTTTCTTTGTGGAGTGTCCTCGAGGAACAAATTGGTATAATCGCGGCTTGCATTCCTTGCTTGAAATCGCCTTTCGAGAGAATGCTCCGACGATTTGGTGTCGTTTCTATTTATGGCAATGGAACTGTTCAGGGACGAAGTGGATATGCGTACTACAAGGATGAGAGCCATGAACTTGGAAACTCCCGAGTGAAGACATTGACTGCAGTGACGAGATCGTCGAGCAAGGCTGGTAGTGATGAGAATATCCTGGCCATCCAGGGTGCACGGGTTGAGGAGGGGCAAATCCGAAAGACTACTGATTTCCGTGTCACTGTTGATTCAGTGGACAAGGGGGAGGCTTGAGTTAACTGAGTCTTAGGGATGAAAGGCCGCTTGTAGGAAAAGAGAAAAATAGTGCGGTTTTTATAACCTAGCGAACTTAGGAGACTGGCTTGAAAAGTGTTCATAATTCATTTGTAAATTAAATATCAGTGCCTGAAAAACCACCTGATTGAAACAATTTATGAAGTGACCTTTGCAGTCAAGTATCTCTCCTAGGTTTGGTTTTCATGAATTCGTACCCCTTTTAGATTCTCGCTTCCGTCACTTTTGGCCCTGAGCCTTTGTCACCACCCAAAGAGGGGTGGAGCAAAGTTAAGCGAGTCCAGAACCCGAACCCCACCACATGTTGAAAAAACTGCGAAAAAATAACCTCACACCTTATAAAGAACTATGCGATAACTTACAGGATTTTGAGACTGAAAAAAATATAAAAAAAAGAAGTTCTATTCAGAGTGGACTCTGAATCGCAGAATGCGGATTCTGTGGATCTACAATTCTTTATTAGGAATTGTTTTGAATTTATACAGTGGTAAGTCTTACCGAACACAGTGCCTGATCGGGATTAGCTTTAATCTTGACTTGGCTATAAGGGCCAAATTTACCTTCAGATATATGAACCGAAGTAAACTTCAGTCTCTGTGAGAAAGTTAGAATTTGAACAATAACTTAGATCAGGTGACCACATACGACGCTCTCCCACTGTAACAATGTTAGTTATGATTGAGGACGTAAGGTTGAGTGATTCTTACAGTGAGCTAAATCCGCGGATTTACTTATTTTGATTGGTCAAGTTGCTTAATTAAATTTATATTTGGATTAAAGAAAGTGTGGGTGTTGGGCAGCCAATAGGAGTAAAGTCGGCAGTTCTGGTGGACGGAGAAGATTACTCATCAAAGGTCCGCCCATCCTTTTCTTTCTCTTCAAATTATTTCCCTCTCCTTCGCAAAACTACTCCTTCAATCCACAAATGGAAAACAATCAGCCGGACTTCCAGAAACGGGTGATGAGACTTTTCTAGGCAGGAAGGTGAATGAACACCAAGTTGCACGTTTTCCGACATCGCTATTATCATACAATTCGAATCACAAGTCCTCAAAACCTGTCCCTATTGTGTGCGAAGGGATCTGTACGTTCCCGATATTTTTCACAAAGTCGTGATTGTTTTGCGGGGTGCGGTCGATACAGCAACGCAAAACTGCGAGGTTGTGGATTGAGTTCGAAAGACCATCCCTCACTATTGATGGACGCTATTGATGGACCCTAGGGATATTGTCTACCTCAATTCCTACCATTTCCTATCGCTCAACACACACTGATTTCTTGTTCGGAGTTTTGGCCTTCACTTTGATTGGCGAAAGGGGAAAAGGGGGCGGGGTAAGGGGCTTAAGCGAGAACTCCCTTCCAAGGTATGAGCATCACCTTGGAATCCAGAACAGAGAAACCATTCCATCAAGCTTATATGTGTTTGAACCCGAAAGTACCAAGAAGATCTGGTTCCTAGGTGATCAATGCTTAAAAATGCACGGATATTGCGCAGCACGAAGTGAAACGCCAAGATTTTCTTGTCGTATAAACTATTAAGTTTCACGAGTTTGTTTGTCCCTTTAAAACATTACCGAAACAACTTTTCGCCCCATTGATCGCGAGCGCGGGATATAATATTAGAATTCAATTCGTCAATCAACTCGCTTCCAAGACCTCAGCATTTCCCCATCTGTGCACTCTCGGGTATCGATCTGTCCGTATGCAAGTACGATGGGTTTTAAACTTTGCTAATGATAAGCAAGGTTCTAGCTCTAGGGAAAATGGACTTGACTGAAGTCGCAAAAGTTCCATCTCAAGTGATTGTTGGGTCACCCAGTGTTTTGTTTTCGCGATGCCAAGTGTAATTCTCCTAAAGTGCGACGGAGGGGTTAGCAATGTGCGCATACAAACATCCTGGAAGCCCCAGCTTCCTGGCTAAGAGCACATCGTCTACAAAATTTCTTTTAAAATCATTCTCTGGGTTTTGATGCGGCTTTGCGTGATGATTGCCGCTGTTGCAGCTGTGGAAGACGTGGTGGGTCTGCCTGGGAGTTTGAACAAGCCTAATTCCTGCCCAAGTGGAAGTGCTCCTTGTGCGGTTGTGAGCAGCAGCGCTTCTGCGCAGCTGGCTACAGCTAGAGCTGGTATGTTGTAAATCGGAGCCTCCTCTCCTGATTCCCGATAAGGATAAACTTACTCCACTTGCAAGGAGCTGACCAGGGACGCAGCCCAAGCTACCATCGATGCGCAATTAGCTTTTGATTGTTTAAATTCTGTATCACTGCGCGTAAAAGAGGCTATGGACTTGGTGGATACGGTACGGTCTTATATTGAATGGCAAAGTGGTGAGCAGGGGCAAATTATTTTTCTTCTTTTCCCATTTCGGGCTATTTTACTCCTCAAGATTAACCATTTTCTTCATCGCGCACTTGAAACGAAGGTTTGCTGCAAACTCACCGCTAACATATTTGACAGACTCAGCATACCTCAAAGACCCACCAGCCGACTATCCTTTCCCACCCGCCGATATACTGGGTGCTCTCGACGCCGTTAGGACCAACGTCATGACCGGGACTTATAAGAACGAGTACCAATTCCAAGCTGCACTATTCCAGACATTCAATCAAGCGCATGATGGACATTTTGCATTCTATTCAGATGCCCTCACCAAGGCCTTCATCTTCCGACGACAGGTAGCTCTGGTATCAGTAAGCAATGATGGAATTGAGATTCCAAAAATTTATGTATACAGTATGCGACTCCCTATTCAAATTTTTGACAATCTGCTGACGCTCTCTAGATGATACTATAAATTCACTCACAAATGGATTGAATTTCAAGCCCTCAACAGTCCTCAAAATCAATGATATCGAAGCCTCAAGATACCCCCAAGACTTTTTAAATCCGTCGACACCTTTCTAAGATGCAGACGCAGGATACAATGCAATGTTTTTCAGCAAAGCTAGTCTGGCAGGTATCGGAACAACTGGATTCTTCCAGATCGGAGGACCCTTCGGTTTCATATGGCCAGGAGCAAAAACCACACTTCAATTTGAGAACGGCACTACTACTACCTACCGGAATCAGGCAGCGGTGAGAGGGAACTTTACAGGCGTTACCGACGGTGATTCTTTCTATCAAAAGTTCTGTACAGGACCTACTCCGACTTCATCCTTAGTTCCAACAAGCTCAACAGCTACTATATCCTCTACAACATCTACCTCAGCGACGCCAAAAGCCACAGCCATTCCAGACTACCCCGCCCCCGCAATCGTCAACTCTGACGCAGTAATCAGCGGCTACTATCTGACGGAACCCGGAATCCAAGACGTAGCCGTCCTCAGCGTCCTCGATTTCTTACCCAAATCACCCGCAGAATTCAAATGGTAGCTCAAAAGTTCATCACAGACACGAAAGCAGCAGGGAAGAAGAAACTCCTCATCTACCTCAGTATCAACAGCGGTGGCTTCCTCTTCTTAGGATGTGACCTGTTCAGGCAACTGTTTCCGCAAATCGCACAAGATAGATTCAGTCGGTTCCGAGAGAACCCCGCTTTCTTGAAAACGGCACAGGTGTATTCCGACTCGGTACCTGCAAATTTCTTGATAGCAAGCTCCCCAGATAAGGGCATTCAGAGCGCCGAGAATTTTACAATTATCGTTTTGAACTAGATATTTCTAATTCGAGCTTCCCGAATTTCGATGCGAAATTTGGAGCAGCCAAGGACAAAACTGACAGCTTCACCAAACTCATCCGACTAAATATTGATGACCCATTGATCACTTCTAACACCACATATGGCATCGGCATAGATATCACTGGGTATGGAAACAGAAAGAACTTCACACAACCATTCGCAGCCGAGGACATCATACTCGTGAGCTCTCTGCCCTTCAAAGACTCTTTGCAAGCTAATAATTCACCAACCAGGTCTACGACGGATTTTGCGCCTCAACCTGCACTATCTTCAGCGAATTCATGCGCCTCCAAACAAACGTAAAAGGCGTGCAATCATACTCCATGGCCCTCATCTACGGGGACGCGCAACGGGCCCTCTAAATCCAAAAGAACTCGTCACAAACCCTCTCCCAAGAACTACTCACGATGAGCGGTCTGCCTCTTAATAGAAGTCTGATATCCGGAGTAAATTTGAGGGATGATATCTTGCCGGTTAGTTTGGGAGATGGAGTTCCAGCGCAGTTTGTGGTCGAGATGGCGGATTGTAGGATGTTTTTGGACGCCGAGTATGACTGCGGATGCTGCGGCGGTGTGGAATGCTGCTGCGAGGGCGGCGTGGGGGAATGGGGCGTGTGTTGCTGGTAGGTTTCAGAAGAATAATATGGTGGTGCAGGCGGCGAGTAAAGGTGTGCAGGATGGATTTAAGGCTTCTTCTGGTGCTGAATCCGACTCAACTGTGGTGGGAGTGGTGAACACGGAAGTGGTGACGAGCGATATTGTGTTAACGAAGGTCGAGGGCTGAGATGCGAGGCATGGTGTTAAGGTTATTTATGGAGTATAGGATCTGTTTTTGCAGCGTTAACCTTGCTAATTTAGACCTGATATCAATTTAATTTGCAAGTGTTGTCTCCCGTGAATCGCACAAGAGGGTTTAGGGAACCCTGCACTGTAGGTTAGTGAGAATTTCTTGTAAATTAGTGAAGATGCACTGTCACGGTTCAAGGGGCATGAGCATCAGTGCCCACACGCTGTAAGTTAGTGGACGGGTGCTGAATATTGGCGTTGAACATGCTAAAGGTCCTTGAAATCGGTACTGCAGAGACCGTAATCGATACAACTTAGTAAATTCCCTCAACATCGATCGTGCATTAAAACGGCGCATTTTCGAATTTACTAAGTAAAAAGACTTCAAGACTGTATTATGTCATTCTGTAAATTCTGGGAGAAGTTAATCATCCACAGTGTCTCTCTTGCTTTGTGTTATTCACTGGCACACGGGACAGAAAATAGAGGAGTGATTGACATGAGGAATCTAGGAATGTCCTGAAATGTTCTTTTCGCTGGCCTATTGTTATTTGGCATATTCACAAACCCAAGGCAATTCCATTCCCAACTGTAGACAGATCGATTCGGGTATAATCCTTCAGGCCATCCTGCTCTGTTCAATTTCTAATTGCTTCGAAACCTAACAACCTCTTAACAACTTTCTATACAGCTGATACATTTCATATAGCACAATGTCTGCAGCCGTTCTTGAGATTGATGACTGGTGGCTTGGTGACCACGACTACATTTGGGTCGACATCGACCCCGACACCGACGAGCCAACATGTTTCGACGACTTACCTCAGTCCGCACACAGCTTTCTTCTAGCACTTGACGATTACGTAGTCCTTCCATTATGGCGAGAATCACAACAGACCAAGATGCGGGAAGACCAAAAACCGGACTTGGCGGGACTGAAAGCTAGCTCAATCGGTACCGAATCCAGGGACACGGAAACCCGCAACGCTGATGAAACGGCGCCAAAAAGGAAGCGACGAGCATGGAAAAGTAGACCGCAGAGTGGTGAGCGGCGATCGAGATCCTGCGGGCGCCGTTCGACCAGAAAAAGAGCCGCGGATGGAGATGAATCAGATTCTGGAGAGACGTGCTCGATACATACAGATGTATCTTGGATCGTGGCCAACGGATTACCTCTTCCAGATGGCGATTCAGATGGCGGCTGGGGAACCAACAGTGACGACCTCATAATGCCCTTTGCTGCGACGCAAGCAAGTGATAAAGCCTTGGAAAAAATCAAGAAGGATGTCGAGAGTCATGAAGATGAAGATGAAGACAAGAAGCATTTTGAGGAAATTCGAAATGTGGATCAAGTTGCACTTGCGGCGGTATGTACGGCTTTTATGGTTGGTGGGATGTGGGCGCTTGAGAATGGGTACGGACGGAGTCTGGTATTTCAAGGATAGATAATTAGAATAGGAATGGAAATATTACATCGAGCTCAAATAGCTCCAGATCCCTCTGGGTAGAATTCGAAAGTATAGTGGAGCGTGCATCATCCAATACTCTACAGCATATCTAACCAATGGGTGATCTTGTGCAGTTTGCCTGGGTAAAGCCCTCATTTCACAAAATTGTCATGGATGAGAAAGTAACCAGGCTCGAGCAGAACCGCGCCACATCTCGCGTGTCGAATAGGCGTCTGTTGATATCAACTCGTGGTTCAATGTCTAAGTCGATCATGAGTACTTCAGCAATTCCGTGCATGCGAAGTGGGCGAGCTGAGAAAGTTAACCATTGCAAAATTGCTTGGTGCCTTTACTGTAGTCTCCGCGAACATTGGCCAAGATGCGATCATAAGTCTCATCCAATGTTTTAGGTAATGTGTGAAGTGCAGCTCTGAGCGTGCTGGTTGATAGGCAGTCCCGTAGCACATCCAGCTGGCAAGCCGCCAAACGAAACCTTGTTGATTCTTGTCAGGTTCTTCATATCCGCAATCAGGTGAATTTATATGAAATCAAAATATCTCTTACATGCCATGGGCTCTCTCCATCAAAGTCTCTTCGATTTCCATCTTCAGCTGCCGTGGAAGATTCTTAAATTTAAGATCATTCTCAAGTGTTTCTTGAATAGGGAGTCGAATGTCGAAATTGATCAACGAGGTGTTCATGTTGATGTGATTTGTGACTAGTACCCGGAGTGCTTCTTAGATATCCATTTCCGTCCGCCTGGTCGTCAAGATATGCGACGTCTTGCGCTTGGATTTAAGAAGCTCTTCCAGAAACAGGAAGAACTCCTCACGCTCAACGCATTCATCGATAGCATCAATTATAAAATAAGTTTGTTGAAATTTCCCACTTAACTCAAACAAAGCTTCTAGCATCTCGTCTTTCTTTGGCTCTTGCTGACTATCTTGAGACCGCGAGTACAAGTCCTTCAAAGTTTGAGGTATACTTGAGACCTGCAGAGATAGTTGCACGATCAGGGACCGTATCAGACTGTCGGTGGATTGCCTCTTTGCATCGTGGAAATCGAAGTAAAAGTAGCCAACTGCATAATTCGGATGATCAAGACAGTGGGCTTTCACATTTTCGACTATGGTGGAACTACAAACATGTGAGCCTGTTTTGATCTCTGATCACCGTTAGTGTCACGTACCAGAGAATTGTCTTGCCACAACCGGCTATGCTAGTAAGTTATTATCGCTTGAGAACAATGCATTAGGCAGAGATCATACGTATACCATGGAGCCATAGAAATGTATCCGGACTTGCCAACCAGTTTCTAAAGCTTTCACCCCTAACAAGCCAAGCACCAGTTATTGCTTTGCGCTTATTGGATGCAGCTTGCTGGTCAATCGATGGGTCGGAAGATTTCAGTCAACGGTGAATATCTCGTCGCTGTTCATCTATGGCCTATCAGAAGCAGTCCTAAAGAAACAAATGGTGGGCTTTAGACGTACGCTTTACAATTGAGCTGAACGAAGCGCTGAAGGTTTCGACATTATTTTTTATCGCTAATATTAATATCCTATAACCTGTCGACATCTAATTAGCTTCCTGGTTGATGGGAAAGTCTCACGTCTGATCTGCTGTTAAGGCAAGTGTCAAAGCTTCCTCGAGCCTTCCAATGTTTAGCAGAGTGTTTTTGACCTCGTCTTGTTTCAGTGGCCAGGCGAGTGTTTGTTTGATGCCTTGGAAGCCCCCCACAGGTCTCAACCTCCGCTCAAGGCTTTCCAACTCTGACTGGTACTTGAAAGCGGCCCATGTGGCTAGACGAGAAGCTGTAAAGTTGAAAGCTGAGATTCCTGTTCAGGATCCCCACTCTCAGCTTCGTCAACAATGTTTACCAGGCTTTCCAACACGTCTCTAAGGCTGCTGGTCTCCTCGAAGATTTTCATCATATCCCTCGGCGCATACTTGACTTTGCTTCGGCAGTTGTAGCCTGACTTTAAATGGCTTACTAATAAGGTGCATGCTCCTATCGCTTTGGTTCTTACTAGACATTTCTGGATCGAAGAAACAACACTACTACGGCCACTAGCCTTGTGCGACGGCCTTATCCGGCCTAGTATCCGATAGACTGAAATACTATATAGATTAATAAGAATAAGTTTAAATTTAACTAGATATAGAAGATAGTAAAGTATTTTAATAAGTATATATTATAAAATATTTTTATAAAAAAAACTAAATTAATATATAAAATTTTAATATTAGTTTTTATATATAAATTTAAAAATATAAATCTTAAATTATTATTAAAAGTTTAATATTTTAATAATATAATTATTTATTACCTACCTCCGACTTATATACCTGAGATTGAGAAACAAATATATAGGAAATATATGTCGGCT
>JAAMPI010000720.1:0-27495 GCA_013054445.1 Cudoniella acicularis | reverse complement strand
ATTTCTAAAAGTCTTTATCAAAAGCTCAAGATGCATAATGCCCTTTTCCTTGGGGCAATCTCCCTGGCTCTTGGGCAAACCACAGGCCAGTTCCAGCCTAAACTAGGTGTATTCCCCGCCACCGGCGACGACACCACTGCAGGAGGAATCTTTAGCACCGCCCCCAAATGACCTCCCAAAATACGTTGGAAATACGACTAATCTAGGAACAACGGGGGCCGAATCGCCTAATGGAACCGGTGCAGTGACTTCAGGTTCGGGACTCTACCCAGCAGGCATGACAACTAATTCTGGCCTGCCGAAACACACCATTTATGCCCCGAATACGCCACCCGCAAATGTCTCGTTGCCGTTTATATCTTGGGCAAGCGGTGCCTGCTCGACGGATGGCTCGTATTATCGAAACTTTCTTACGGAGATTGCAAGTTATGGGTATGTGATTGTGGCTGATGGAGCACCGACTGGGAATAACCTTACGACGGGCGGCCAGTCGAAGGTGCAGGATAGCAGGGACTCGATTGATTGGGCCATCAAAGGAGGAGCAGCGAGATATGGGAAGATTGATACGACGAAGATAGCGAGTGCAGGACATAGTTGTGGTGGATTGGAGGCGATGTCGGTTGCGTACCACGATTCGAGAGTTAAGTTGACTATGATGTTCGATATTGCGATCTTTCAAGACGAAAGGAGATACTTGCTACAGGAGTTGAAGTCACCCGTTGCGTGGTTTGTCGGTGGACCAAAAGATACGGGGTATCTAAATGTATGTTTTGCCCATAACCCCCTAAGAGAGTATGACTAACGGTTTCAGGCCGAGAAAGATTATGCACTTCTTCCGTCTGGCTTGCCGGCTTATTTGGCGAGTCTTGATACCGGTCATATGGGAACTTACTCTGTGACTAACGGGGGAAAGTTTGGCAAGGCTGCTGTTGCGTATCTTCAGTGGCAGTTCCGAGACAATACTACTGCCAAGGCAGTTTGTCAGGATGGGAAGGTGCCGGGCAGCATGGTTTCTGATAACTGGAATGTGACATACAAGAACTGGACATAGATTGGTAGCATTGTACTTCGTAGACGAAAAATAGTCCTGGCGCCGTGCAAGAAATGAAGTAATCTATTTCCTGGACCTTTACGCGCGCAGCATCGCAGCCTCGCCCAAAACACTTGAAAAGTATAAAAACTACTAAATGAAAACTAATAATAATTGTAGAAGCAACATGAGAGAAAAAGCCGTATGAATTTAAGTTCTCTTTCTATCTTAGAATTAGCGGGTAAAGATTCCGCTGATTCAGAGGTCCTCGTCATCTTCATCAAACTCATCTGCCACAGCAGGAGAGACTTTTGAAAGAGAAGATCCAGAATCTCTCTTGAACAGATCCAGAATCCCCGTATTTCCACAAGCAGCAGCAACATCCTAGACACCGTTAGCTTTCACCCAGCATCTGCTTCACTTATATTCCAAAAAGAGAGAAAGAAACAAGCACTCACCAAAGCAGTTCTCTGACCCAGATCCTCCATTTGCGGATCCAATCCCATCTCTATCAAAAACTTAAACGCGTCGACCACATCTTTTGCATTCCTCCTCCTCTCAATCAAATTACCATAAACCCTCTTCGCAACAACGTGCAGAAGCCCCTCGCCCTTATTATTAACCACGAAGACATCTGCACCCGCTGCCTTGAAGGGGGGAAAGTTGT
This sequence comes from Cudoniella acicularis, assembly GCA_013054445.1. Taxonomy (NCBI): domain Eukaryota; kingdom Fungi; phylum Ascomycota; class Leotiomycetes; order Helotiales; family Helotiaceae; genus Cudoniella; species Cudoniella acicularis. Next base: position 25,798 of record JAAMPI010000720.1, on the reverse strand, counting down.
TCCGGGCTTGGTTGTTACCCGTACATTGTGCTGACGTATTGAAGTAACTGAATAAAGGCGTTTCGCCTTTGTTATTTTTGGTGTTGACGGACACGCCAAGATCGAGGAATTCCTTGACAGTCGGTGCCCATCCTAGACCTCCTCCACAAAGAGAAGAAGCGAGGTGGTGAAGAGCGGTGTTGCCTTCTGGATCTTGCTCGGTAGGGTCTGCTCCTACCTTCACAAGTTCTCGCACTGTCCAAATCCGTGGCTTCTGAACCGCGTAGTGGTATGGTATATATCCTTTTTTGTTCTTTTGGAGAACCAAAGATGGTTCTTTTTCAATGAACATGGTGAATGTCTTCTTGTATTCTTCGCCGTTATGTGGTGTAGCCAAGATAAGTAGATGAAGCGCATTGTTGCCATCGTCATCAACAGCCAGGAGATCAGCGCCCATTTCGTATAAAACTTGCGCAGCCGTTGGATCTCCTTCTGTCAAGGCTCGCTTTCTTGTCTCAAATGGCGTCGGATCGTGAGTGATCGTAATGAAGTTGGTAGGCGATCTCGTCCCCCGGGAGCTTGAACATGCTGCTAAAAGAAGGGTTCTGCCTTTAGGATCTCTGCATTCGAGCTTTAGACCGGGAATGTCGAGAAACGGCTGCAGGATACCACCGTGCCCTAGAATATGATGCAGAACATATTCGTCTTCTCTAAACTGCAAGTAAGGGTCTGCACCCTTACCTAGAAGGGCATTGATGATTAGGATAGCTGTGTCTCTATTTTGCGTCTTGTCAAAATTAAAGCTTGCGGCATAATGCACGGGGTAATACTCGTGTTCTTCCATTTTGTGTACGTTCATGACGACAGGTTGCTTCGTTTCGCTCTTCTTCTGCCTGGTATTGCAATCTGCACCAGTCTCCAGGAGGACCTTGACTATCAAAAGATCTTGCACTGCAATCGCTGAGAATAAGACTGGCTTCGAGCCAAGGGTGATGTCTGCTCCATGCTTAATGAGAAGTCGGGTAAGCTCGACACTGTGGATGGCTTTGTTAAGGCAACTCAAGCCATTCTCATCAAGGCTGTTTGGGTCAGCACCGTATTCGAGAAGAATTTGTGTTGTGATACGCTGTCGGTACGTGCCGAATGAGTGATCGTTGCTGACTGCAACATGGAGAGCCGTCTGATCTTTCTCGTTTCGCAGCTCCGGATTCGCCCCCTTGGACAACAAGTATTTTACAGCTTCGGTTTGCCACTAGTTTGTTCCCCTTGCAACGATATGCAAAGCAGACCCTCCAAGTGGATAATGGTATCCTCCTCTACTTGGTACAGATCTATATGTTCTGGTCGGACATTGGATGTTGACATTAGCACCAAACTTCTCCACTAGAACCCTGATAACTTCTAAATTTGGAAGTCGACTGTGGGCGGCCGTCAAGAGGTACGGTTGAACGTGATACTCATTCGCATTTTCAGGACTAGCAAGTCCATTAACCCAAGAACGATTCTTTACCGTAGCGCCCAATGTTTCCAGAAGAGAAGCATAGCCCCACTTCGCTAGGGCCGAGAGAAAATCCCCAGACCATTCCTTGACCTGCGGAGTAAAATCCAGACCTATCTCGGGCAACTTCTCAAGAGCATCAAACTCCCGGAGCGCGAGAAGTTCGTGACAACGATGTATTTTCTTGTTTCCTCCGCCCTTCATTTCCTCTTCCAAAATGCCAAGGAGGTGTTTGCTGCGTAGCGTAACATAGGCTTCATGAAAAGAATCGTGTTGCTGATAACCAAGCAACGTCCAAGGCCTCTTCTCTTCGGCTCCCTGAGCATAGGCTTTGTCCACGACTGGTAAAAGTTCTTTCACCATCTCATCGCAGCCATTACTCATTGCTAAGTTGATGGCGGGGGATTTGCCAGTTGATAATGCACCTATGTCAGCCCCATATGATATCAGAAGCCGAATAGTATCTCGGATTCTGGCGGTATCAGACTCGATGGTGGCTTTAGCCCACACCCCTGCCCGCCCCCTTTGAACCCGATTGAAGCTATCTCGGGACTCAGGTCTGGACCTATCAGACCGTAACACGCCTGAAGCACGTGTAGTTGGGCGGGTCCCGCTTTCCGGTGGTGGTCCCCATAGCCTATTCTCTTCCTCGAACTCGGCACATGCCTGGAGAGGAGACCCTGAGTTCAAAAAATTGAAGTTCGGATTCGCCCCAAATTTCAATAGCAAAGTAACGGTTTCTGGCCTCCCTGAACGACATGCATCGTGAAGTGCTGTACGACCTTGCGAATCTGGATGATCGATCATATCTAAACGCTGAATTTCTGCCCAATGGTCTATAATAAGACCCACGGTATTGCTTTCTCGTGAGCGGGCAGCGATGTGAAGAATACTCCTGCTTTCGTGCGTAAGGGCAGTAGAAGAAGCGCCGGAACCAATGAGTTGCGACACGAGCTCTTCCGAGATCGTGGCAGCGAGGTGAATAGGTAGAACACCATTGTTGTCTGGTATTTCGATGAGATTTTTGAATGGTGGATATGTGAATATGTCAATAGGACTTTTCTTGTTCCCTAGAACAGGTGGTGGAGGAGTGGAGTATATGAAATGTAGAAGCGTCTGTCCAAGATAGTTCTGAGAGGTCAGGGATATGCCGAGTTCCAAGAGGAGGGTGATGGTTTGTTCCAAAAGATCTTCCTTATGAGACTTGTAATCATTCGCCACTTCATGGAATAAGGTACTGCCTGCATTGTTCACGCAATGCGGGTTAGCGCCAGCGTCGATCAGTTGACGGAGAAGTCTGACATCAGCACTCTTTTGACAGACAGCGTGCAACACTCCATTTCCTCTGTTGTCCAGAGTATCGATCTTCGATCCGTAGCCCAACAAGATCTCGAGTGCAGCTGCAGGGTCATGGTTCGAACCAATACCCGTCAGCACTCGCATCAACAAAGTTCGTCCTTCATTGTCTTTTGCCTCCAAGTCAGCCCCAGCGTCAAGCAGTAAAGGTAAGACATCTTTGCTTCGGTTTCGTATGTCCTGAACAGAATGCAAAGGAACCTCGCCCTTCTTGTTCTTCACTTTAAGGTTCGCTCCTGCTTTCAGGAGACCGCTCAAGGCCATGATTGGACTATAGCTATTTTGCAAAAGAATATGAAGTGGAGTATTCCCTTCAGAATCCTGAACATTCCAATCTGTAACATAAGGTAAGAGTGCTTTCAAATCAACGCCATGAATGCTTCCAAGCATAGAATGAAGTGGTGTGCGGCCATCTTTCAGCCTCCTTGCAGTGATATCAGCTCCATGGGCAATGAGAGCCTCAATTGTAGGCGTGGAACGCTCAAATAGCTGCATCAAGTGAAGTGGTGTGTCCCCTCTCATATCTGGTACCATCGGATCAGCTCCATTCTCCAGCAACAGTAGAGAAAGAACCTTGTTTGGCCTAGAATGCGAGTCCGCGGCCACACTATAATGAAGAGGCGTTTTCCCTTGATCGTCCAAGGCATTGATATCACATCCCGCTTCAGAGAGCAATTTGAAGCATTTCCTCGCTATGTCTTCATCCGATGAACCTGGATTACGACTTGGACTTTTAGAGGCTCCGCAGATGGCATGAAAGGGGGTAGGTCCCCGATCTTTCTTGTTGATGAACTCGCTAGCCGAGAAGCATCGCATTCCATCTCCGTAATTCTTAGAGCGTCTCATCGGATCTGCGCCCTTCCTTAATAGCGAGCGCATGATTTCTAAATGCAGTCCTGCAGAGGCAAGGAACAGGGGCGTGTCACCAACATCCGCCGGGTCGACGGACACATCTGGGGATGTCAAAAGGAGATCAACGAGCTGGCTCTTTCCTTGTTTTGCTGCAATGCAGAGTGAAGAATTGAGCTCTTTTGCGTTCAGATAAGGTATCATTTCTCGCACGCTCTCCAAATTCCCGGATCGGCATGCATATTGAAGCGGAGTGTCGCCAGCGGTAGTTGGAGCGTTCCCACACCGCCTCCCCGGATATTCCTTGGTCTTTTTGGTCAAGGGACTGACGCCGGCATCAAGCAGTAGCTTAACGACGGCATGGTGATTTGCGCGTGCAGAATAGTGCAATGGCTTCAATCCCACAGAATCGTTAGAATCTGGATCCGAGCCATGCTTTATGAGCAGAGCGACGAGTTCGGCATGGCCATTCCCGGCCGCCCAAGATAACGGTGTTCGCTCTTGAGCATCAGGTGGATCACCGTCATGGCCAAGTTCCAGTAGATGCGTCGCATAATCAGTCAGTCCCGCCCACGCGGCAGCGTGAAGTGTGGAAGTCTCATTGAGGTTGGACCCATGCCATGCTAAATCCAGCCATGCCTTAAAGTCATGGCTGTCCACTTGCATGAACGTGTCCAGGATCGAGTAAAGGCCTTCATCAACGCTACCCACTTTTTTGACATGGGAGCACCAATTGCCTACCGCGTAACCCAAGAACGGATGTTGCAAATGAATTGGTGTCTGTGTTACTACAGGATGGTTGTAAAAATCGTCGTCTTCCTTTCGTGGCTTGACTTTCCAATCGACAAGACATCCTGAATTCAAATATTGTAGGCATGTAACAGCAAGGAAGCGATGAGTCGCGAGCGAACTAATCACTGGGAACTGAGGATGGACGCTCCTGGGTGCCTTCCTCCCCTCGCGGCTCGAATCGGTCAAGAACTCAGTGAAGGAGTGATGAATAACAGATACGGTCTCATCCTCCAAGATTTCTAGCAGAGGCCCACATGCTGCTCTGACAACCGCTTTCGTATCTTTGCCGTTCTTCTCATTCTTCAAGGAGTCGAGCATAGTTGCGAGTTCCAGGAGCCGAAGAGGACGCGAAGAGTGCGTTACCCATCGTAGTATCGTAACCTGAAGTTCTTGAGAGACTCTTGAACGAAGTGAATGGTCAAGTAACATGCCGTTGTACATATCTTCCAGTGTAACCGGGAGCCAGTCAAGCGACCGTTGTATGAATTTTATATCGGGAATCATTTGGTCGAAATGGGAAGTAAGTTCATCCATTATCAACCTGGCGTACAGAAACGATCCTTGAGATCTTTTCCGGATTTCGTCCTTGACTGCTTGCTTCAAATCATCGTTGAAGTCAGATCGTTGATTCAGTCGATGATTGACATATACGGCAATATCTCGGTCTACCAGCTGCTGCCCTAGTCTAATTTGAAGAACGGAAGGATCTTTCAACACTTGCTCAATCCTCGGGAGTGGCCTGCTAGTCATCAAAAGTTTGATTGACGATGGCTTCAACTTGCCGAGCCTTAGAAAATCTAGGAAGAAGGGTTCCTGGTCAATATCCATCTCATCAAGTGCATCCACTACGCAAAAGACTTTGGGAACGGAAAGAAGAGCTTCCGTAAGGTCTGCCCAAAGTTCGCTCAGTGATAAGCCATCCATAGTTCGCCGATTGTCCATGTGTTTCTTCATCGTAGCTTGCAAAACTGGCGAATGATCAACTAGCTGCGCTATGAAATCTACAGCGAGTGATTTCGGATGGTGATTTGTTGCCACAATCTGGCGGAAGAAGAAGAACAAAACGGGGACTTTCTCTTCGGTAGCAAGCTTGTCGGTAATCATAGCCGCAAACACACTCTTTCCCGCCCCAGCAATAGCTTTTGTCCACTACAATGAATTAGTACCATAATATTTTTAGTAGATTGGAAGGGGAGAGGAGCCGAGAGAATGAAACTTTCCCCAGGCCACTCGGAATAGGACTTAAGGGGAGGGCGACAAAGGAAAAGGATGGTTACAAGAGCGCCATGTTCCCGAGAGTCGCGCCATTTCTGATAAATTTCGGTTTGTTGTATCCAGCTATCGGTCCCGCGTAAATATGAATTGAGGTGCTTCTTGTATTCGCTGGAATCAGCGAGGTAGTCTGTAGGTTGAAGCCATTTCCGGATCTTGGCAATATCTTCTGGGGTTTGAGGAAGAATGCCTTCTGTATTGTATTGTTCGATGTCTTTACTGTCAACAATCACGAAATCTTGGCCATCCATATTAAAGGTTTCCTAGTTTCAATTTAGGTTTTGATATTGAAGGACGTTAGAATGCGATGGCATGAGATATCGTTGCAATATTAGGTGGGGCTGTTGCCTGGCATTGTTCCCTGCGCCGCAATCTTTGAAATCCACGTCACGTGCGGACAGCAAGACCCCAGCGTGATACCCAGTCAAAATTCAGATGAAAAAAATCGCAAGAGATAATAATGAATTCCAATCCTCGGAGGCGGTGAATTTAGCGATTCGAGAGGTTACGTTCAGCCGCCAAATCACCCCTCCTTGAAACTAATAACCAGTCAGCGGCCACGAATTGCATGTTTTTATCCAGTCCGCAAGGCTGATGTTAAAAAATTCAAGTTACTTTCTATTTGTACAGAAGCTTGTCTTTTAAGGGGCCCTTCGGTTGTATTCAATAAAACAAAGGAGTCACGAGTTGCCCATTTCGAATGTGTAAGGTTACGAGGAGTGTATATCCAATCATACTTACCGAGGTATCTAGAACTTCGCAACCTTATTTTCGGGCATTTTAGTCAAAACTCGAATTCTCCACTGTGAATTTTATTTAAGCAATTTCAAAAACCGCATTCTAAGCTAATTTTTGTTATTGTGGGTAGAGATTGTAATGCCGCGGCATTCACTGGCTGGAAGGTGCTAAGCGAGAAACGGAAAATGGGGTCGGCAGCGCATCAAATGTCGGTGTAAAGTGGCATAAATACCGTTTAATTTCTTCTGTTCTACACAAGACTATGCTCTATGTAGAGAAGTAGACTAAGCTGCTGCCCTGACAAGAACTACTTGCACCTTCTTCACCGACCACTGAAGTGCCGTCAAAGGTTCTTCAGCCAACTACTCCGCAGTCTCAAGAGGAGTCATATCGCTCTTCAGACTCCTCATCAAAGTGCCATTTGCTGGTTTCGCGTTAGTAAGCACCCTGTACCTATCAAACTTTCCCTGTGGACCTGGTGGCGTAACCACGCGATGTTTTCCCGATTTGAGCACTCCATTCGTGAGTACTGCCATCACATCGCCTAGATCGACGACAACATGTCCCGGCTCAGGTTTCACATAGTACCAATTCGCCTCCGGTTCTTCATCGGCATCCTCCACGCCCACTTTTCCATCTGGGGTCAAGACCTTGGTGATTTGCAGCCCACCTTGCCAGTTGAAGAGAATAGTGATGCTAGTTGCGTCCGTGTGTGCCGGGGTTGGGGACTTGCTCAAAGGTTTTCCGTTTTTCGGAGCTGGATGATGAAGCATTCTCATGAAAGCTCCAGATGCGTCCTTTATTTGATGTAGGCTCGTAAGAGACCCTGGAGCCAGGTAGAGTTGTCGCTCCAAGATGGTGAAAATCATATCCGAGACCATATTTCCGCTTTTCATGAAAGATCGAAAAAGGTCTGCGTTCTTGTTCGGCCAATCTGGGAGCATGTAGTTTTCAGGGCCGCAAAGAAGCCCATGATGGGATACCTGTTGAAATTCTTTTAACCAATGTGACCAGAGTTAATAATTGCACCGGGGAAGAGAAGTTCTTACGTTAAGCAGCTCCATTCTGTCTGAATTTCCGTTCTCACCGACACTTGAATACTTGTAGCTGGGAAGTCAGAATAAACACCACCCTTTAAGTATTTTTAACCACCCCGTGTCCAAGTGCTGACTTATATCATGCGCTTTAAAGGCCAACCTTTCTTAGAGTGAAGCATTCTCGAAGACTTCTTTGGCGACATGGTGTAGTTGCTAGGCTTCATCCCAGAACTTCTGGTCACACAATTCGGTAGTCAAATCAAGGTAGAAGTAGCCCTCGCGGGTGCAGACACTAAATAGCGTCTCGGCCTCTTTCTCGTCGTCATCTAGCAGCTTTGCAATCGAGATCTTTGCCAGTAGGATAGTTGGAACTCCTTCGGGAATGGAACTGGATTATAGTTGTCGACCGCAGACGGTGCCATTGTTTTCGAGACCTGGCGCGAAGAAAAAATCGATGTATCTAGTCGGTGTCACAATTGAACAAAAATTGGCATTTAAGCAGCAACGGGGCCTTGAAACTCGACCGCATTTCTGTTAGGGAACGTAAACTTTTCTGGGTCTGGTCTTTGGTTGGTCTCATAACCCCCTAAAAGACCTGAAGTCCGACGTCAGCGCGGATCGGAATAGACGTCGTTTTATCAGTCACTCGGATTGGCCAACTCCCAAACATTCCAACTGCAGTGCATTGCAAGGGGGGCGGCGGGGGGATCAAACATTGTAACGTTGCAAAAGCTGGTACCGGATAAATGTCCCTTCACTGACCATGATCCGGGTATATAGCTGCGGCCCATGCCATAGTATCATTCTCACAAGATATTCATTCCACAACACCTTCAACCAGACGGAGAAGCCTCAAAACTCCGGGCATGCCACTTGCATCATGTCTCTTTGACTGGTTGCTATTTTTGCGCCAGTCCGCCTTCCATTTTAGGCAATGTGATTGTTAGAAAGCTGTCCCCTATCGTATTCTGGCGCCAGCCACCTTAGTAACACCCTCCTGAGCTCTCAGCAAACTTATTCTAGCACATGCAAGGTCTTTTCTTCAACTTATAACACTGCAAAGATAAGTCGAAGAATAAATTACAACTTGATCTTTTACCCTCTTATGCTCTGACTGGACACCTGCATCTGGACCTGACATTTAAAGCTTCTCGAGATGAATACTTCCAATGACATCAGCTCCAACAACAACAAGCCGACCGTAAGCCTCAAAGACCCGAGTGAGCCAAAAGAGGGAGGACTCGATCTGGAAAATGGCGAGAAATCTATTAATAATGGAGAAATTACCACGGAAAACAAGGCTGTTGAAAATTCGACAACTCCTAGTTCACCACCGCCAGATGGGGGGTTTAACGCATGGCTGGTGGTCTTTGGCGCATGGTGCGGATTCTTTGTCACCTTCGGTTGGATGAACAGCGTTGGCGTTTTTCAGGAATATTACCAGCAAAATCAGCTTTCCTCCTATTCCTCGTCTACAATAGCCTGGATTCCTTCTACAGAAATTTTCATGCTATCCGGCGGCGGCGTCGTCTTCGGCAAGATATTCGATAGCTTCGGCCCTCGATACCTACTGTTAGTGGGGTCCTTTCTTCACGTGTTTGGCCTCATGATGACTTCGCTATCTTCTCAATACTACCAGTTCTTCTTGGCCCAAAGCGTTTGCAGTGCGGCGGGTGCAAGTGCTGTCTTTTATGCTTCGATGAATTCGGTTTCAACTTGGTTTTTGAAAAGACGGGCTACTGCTTTGGGCATTGTTGCGTCTGGTTCCTCCTTAGGTGGTGTTATCCTACCTATCATGGTTAATAGATTGATCCCAAAAATCGGATTTGCCTGGACAATACGGGCCGTCGCATTCATCATACTTGGCTTGCTTCTCATCACCAATCTAACAACAAAATCACGAGTTACGCATTCGAGAAAGCCCTTCACGGTCATGGAGTTCATCATTCCACTCAAGGAGCCTGCTTTTCTCCTAGTGGCTCTCGCCAGCTTCTTTTTCTTTTTCGGTACCTACTTGCCCTTCAACTTCCTCATCCTCCAAGGTCAGTCCGAGGGAATGTCGAAGGATTTGTCAAATTACTTGGTACCAATCCTTAACGCTGCTAGGTAACTACTCACACTCTCCGCTTCCTTTATAGGTTGAACAATACTGATTGCTGTAGTCTTTTCGGACGTATTATCCCGGGAATCATTGCTGATAAAATTGGACGCTTCAATACAATGATTCTTACAACAGTCTGTTCATCTATTCTTGTTCTGGCTCTATGGCTTCCTTCCAGGGGCAATGTTCCGATTTTAATATTTTCTGGCTTCTATGGGTTCTTCTCAGGGGCATTTGTCTCTCTTGGCCCAGCAGTCATTGGCCAGATATCTGAGATCAAACAGATTGGCGTCCGGACTAGCACAGTTTATGCGTTTGTTTCTATCGCAGCGCTTACGGGAAGCCCTATTGCAGGAGCGCTTGTGTCACGCAAAGATGGTCAATTTCAGTACTTGCAGATATTTTGTGGTGTAACTATGGTTGTAGGAGCTGCACTATTTGTTGCAGCTCGTGCTGTGAAGGTCAGCTTTGATTAGAAAATATTCTGAAATTTAAAGGGTATCTGGACGGATTGCACTTTTCAAACCAACTTGGCTCCGCCGCCGAATCAAAATAAACTGTTCAAATGAGGAAATAACCCATGGATGACCGACCAACTTCCTAACTGGCAGATAAAGTTTGATCAATTGTGCACTTAAAATGTTTTGGTTATTGATATATTCCAGAGAGTCCTTCAGCGACGTAGTTACAGATACTAATTTGGAGAAGATTACGACAGTATGCCAGACTTGAAATAATCAGTATGCTTCGAATGTTAGGACAAGGCATTTCAATAGAAGGTGCAGAATAAGTTCCGGATTTCTTCATCGCCTTGTGATGTGCAACCCCCAAAGGATCACTATTTTATGCATTCCTTGTACCAACAACACCAACACCAACTGTGACCAACGTCATCTGACCCCTGTGCATGCAGCGGTGACTTTCCCCATAAATCTTTTCATGTTTGAGCAATTTAAGTCCAGCGTACACCTTAAACAACCAGTGCTGTAATGCAGTATTAAAAATGTTGGTTCTATGGCAGTCCTTCTCGAGCTGACTGCCGTGCTGCAAGGGCGCGCCGCTCCAACAACCAGGGTATGGATACTTTGCCACTTCATAGAACTTTTCAATGATTCCGCACGGGAACGTGAAGTAAGGAACGTCGTATACCGAATGCCAATAGGGAGGTTCCAGCGAGTAGAGTATCGCCGGGCACAGCCTACATGATGCACGTCGCTGAGCTTCGATTTCGATTTTAAATTTTACTTGGTTTTTCTTGCTTTGATTTACTGCTCAATTCATTGTAATATATTATTGAATTTACACAAATTCAAGATTAATGCCAAGTGATTGTTTTAACAAATAAAGTTTCCTATTCGGTATAAATATAGGGTGGTAGTCAACTTCAGTTTGATAATTTAGTAACCCATGGTTTGTGTCGTAATTTTAGGGATGTACTAACTCCTATAAAATACTTCAGATTAATAAAATGGCTATAAAGTCAAAATAGGTACTTTCTAAATTTTTGGAGTGATAATATATATCAAATCTCGTTCATCTTTTTAAATTTTGCTTTCTAAAAACCTGAACATGTAACTTCTGCTGACAGCCACATACATACTTCCCAAGAGCGATACGTAAATGGGGGAGCCGAACCATTCGTGACGTGCTCCACTCTATGTAGTCCTGTGAATTGGCGATGTTTCGGGTATAGGAGTTGAGGCGAATCAGGTTCTATACCCAACCGATAACTGCATGTAAGGCAACAACCAACATCGAGATTTTCAAAGTCGGTCGGCTAGGTGGTTAAGTAATAGGCTAAATGGACTGGCACATTTGGGTGACGACCGAGGTCTGAGAATGTCTGGACACAAAAAAGTAAAGCTTCTATGCCGCCTGAAATTTCTCCTCGAAGAGTTCCTTTCTTCCTCCGGATGGATGTCTACACAAAATTGTGGCTTTAGCCTTTACATCCTTAGTGTTTGAGTTTTTCTAAATTGTCTGTGCGCACCTTGTCGTCATATGTTCTGCTTTATAGTGAAGCGCCACACTATCTTTGTTGGATGCTGACGTTCAGTAATTGTAAGTTACAACCCGTTATTTTACCTAGAGCTCTTAGCATAGTAAATACCATTTCTTTCTCAACCAAAGACCTTTTTACATATTTACTCAATTCAATCTGTGATTTCTGAATGAAATATTACTATTTGAGCCCTTACTTTCATTATTTGTTTTCATGATCTATTGTCCATTTCTTCGGAATAATTCAGAATGGCGCGTGTGTCGTGTTGTGGGGTAGACGAGAAAGGAAAACAATATCGTGAAGAATTTTGTGAAACAATATAAAAATTTCTTCAGAAAGAGAGACTGATATGGCGATGGTGTGTATGTTTGAGAAAAATATAAAGCAACGCATGGCTCTTGACCGAAACTGGGCAGGCGCTGCGCTGGGGACTGACCCGTAACACTTTAAAGAATGAACATTAAGTTGCTGAGGTATATGGCTCTAAGGAATGGAACATAAAGTCCTATCTTGGGAGATGAGCCTCAGCTACTGCAAAACTCCTTTTATTTCGTTGCCATCTTACAACTTTCAAGTGTTTCGCGTGCGGCGTACGGCATCACAGCCACTCATAACCGCGAAAAACCCACAAATGAAGCCTCAACTCAATCCCTCGTACACACACAATATGCAACACATGTATTTAGGCAATTCCAAATTCCCTATTATTAGTAGTAGTTAACCAGGTGCATACTTTGAATCCAGAACTCCGCCATCTGATAATGGCTATACAAACGGATTCCAACGTGACCAGCACCTAAAACTACAATCAAGCTTTGCATCTGCGCTATATCGGAAAACCCTTCTCTGTCACCCCTTAAAAGATCTGACAGAAGAAAAAGTGTAGTCCAAAGAACAGAAGAATGCCGTTGGTCAATACCAACAACATTTTCCTGCGTGGCCATAGCCGTTGACTAAGACATCTTGGTCAACCTTGGCCATGTACTCAGCAAGGGAGCGTTGAATACTCTTCTTCATATCGTCCTCTTCTCGCTCAAGCTCGGGATTTTGACGCGTATTCGCCGGGACTCCATCATCAGTGATGCCATCAGAAGCAACACGCAGCATCAATCCCTTTCCCTCCTCGACTCCGTTTTGCTTGTCAGTAGCAGAAGAGGTAATGGTATTGAAGCGAAGGAATTCGATATCAGTGGCAGTGAGACTGAGGAGGTAGAAGCGGCTTGCGGGGCTCGACGGTGCTGTTGTAGTCTTGGACGTGAGAGAGGAATTCAAAGCGGTAGCCGTTTTCGCCGCCGGCGGGTGGGGTCAAAGTGCTGTTTGGAAGGGCGTTGGCGAGGGTGGTGATGGTGGTTTGGCAGAGTTCGTGGTGGGTTTGGAGGTATTGGGCCAGTTTGTATTGGCTTGTGAGACCGCGGGTCATGTCGGCGATGCGGTTGTAGCTGCGGAAGGAAGAGTTAGCTTTTGAGCCGAAGTTTGGGGGAATGGAGGATAGGGTTTGAGAAGAGGGACAGGGTTTATGGGTGCTTCGAGAAGTGGGGCCAAGAGCTGGAATAGCTGAAAAACTTGAATAGTTGGAGAATGGATTTGGAGGGAGTGGCTTACAATTGGACATCAGCATCAGTCAAGTTGATGAGGTCAAGACCCGTGGACTTTGGAGCGAAGTAGTGGTAGGCATACTGGAAGACTTTTGTTAGCAAAACTGCCTCGTTCTCATTCCTCCGAACGTTTTTAAAGAAGACTGGGCAAGCAGGAAAAGTTTGAGCGATGAAGACACTTGAATATCAGAGAGAGGGAGAGAGATTACATCCAAGTGACATCGTCAAGGACATATACTAAACAAGAATAAAGAAACTTACGAAGTGATAAAGAACATCAGCCCTAGTATCCCACTCCGGGTTGCTATCCATGGAGGAAGTTCGTCGATGCGCCGCCATTGTTTCTGTTTTGTCGTTCGAAGGTAAGATTCTTCTTGTACAGGAATTCTGCACAGAAGTTGACAGTAAAGGGTGGTGTGAAAAGTTTGCAAGAAAAAGTTGTGGTGGGGAGAAGGGAAGAGAAGAGAAGATTCTGTTCAAATATGGTGAATAGGAGAAAATTTTACAGCCTTGCAGTGACGACGAAGTAGCCGCTTGCGTCATTGTTTGATTAAATAACAAATTCACTCACTGTGTAGAACAAGGGATTGGATAATTTAGTAAGATTACCTCCTCTGGATCAGAAGACTTACCAATGGAGTTTTCATTTGGCAAGTGAATATGAATACCATGTTCGCCCTCACAACCGTTGCCCATCCATTCCGCTGGATCTGAGTGTACATTCCAGAAAATCTCGTTTGGCAAAAACACATGAATGCACATTAATTCCCCTGTCACTTCAATTGAGTATATTGTGCCCTACAAAACCGTAATCCGCAAAACTCCTGAACTTGTAAAAACCCTTAGACCTTCGCCCTCCATATCCACAACCATCAATACAATTTACATAAAATAGCACCCCAAACGCAAAAATCACTCAAAGCGCCGCAATACCAGGAATCATTGTAATATACTTGCAGGCCTTGCCATCCTCTTGGCGGCAATAGCAGCCTTACAATACTTCGAGGAGAACCCCGAGGAATTCGGATCCGAGGGCTCCAGGGACACATCCGAACGATCTCAGGAGGAAAACTCTGAGGATACCTCTGACCTTTCTGAAGAGGGGGATTTGCAAAATAAACCCGAAGTTTCTAAATCATTCGAGTTTTCCAAACAACCCAAACTCTCCAAACAAGAACGGAACCAAAGGACCTAAGATTGGGTTAACAAACTCCAAGCCTAGAAAAGACGAATGAGAACTAGCAACGCAAACGAGTTCTCCAAAGTGAAAGAGTCGACGACACCCACGCCCACGCCAGCAACGAGGAGAAAAACCCAACAGTCGAAGCAAATTGACAAGGCTAAAGGTGAAGAACTCGGTAACAAAACGCGTCGCCGCGCAAGCCACGCAGCTCAACATCGACAACTAACGTCCTCGGGTTTTTAACCCAGCCCCCGAGCTCTTCCAACCTCCCTCTCAACACCATCGCCGACCTCCAAAATGCCTCCCCCATCACTCCAACCACCACAAGCACAAGGACCACCAAACTACACCCAGACCTACACGCACGCCCACACTCAAAACCCAAATCAAACATACAAACCACCCCAAGCACAACACACACATACGCACCCCATCAACGCAGCGACGAACCTCGAGCGCCCAAAATTCAGCGCCTTGCAAAGAGCAATCAGCACCGACTCCGAAGTGCTAACTTTCAGCCAGATGTCGACTGCTTCAATCTGTGAAAGCGAGTTGCCGTTGCCGCTGCCGCGTGAGCTGCCGGATACGCTGGATTGGTATTGGTGTTGTTGCCAGGTACGCTTTTTGGCTTGCTTTCTTTCCTGTCGGGATCTCGCCCCTACCTTCGATTCATTAAGATTTGATGGTGGACTTTGAAAATAAGCAAGAACCATAACTTAACTAACCTGTCTTCCAAAACAGTGTATCTGGAAGAATTCCGGCCCTCAAACAACAAAATCCTACGGCGATTGCAGGAAGTGTGCACATGAGCGCTGCCGTATCTGCCGCGTGACGTGGGGTCGGCTCCGTGAACCCTGGGCGTTTAGTGGGAAAAGCTCCAGGACGACGACGACGACGGAGGGGAGCAGTGGGAGTTATAGGAGGAATGTGAAGTGGGAGTTGGGTGGTGGGGGTTCTTGCTAGTAGTGGGAGAGTTGAACTGGCTGGTTGCAGGATAGTGAGGGTAGGGGGATGGATGGATGGGAATAGAGAGGTAGAGAATGGTGTTGGAGGTGGAGGAAGGGCGAAAATGATATCGGTATCGGTACGCCTGACTGGATAATTTTAGATATGCGCTGCCTTTTCGATCAATCGATTGGGATTTCGAATTTCGAATTTCGGAGCGGCTGGCACGCACCTACCTACCTACCAACACGATGTGTACGTTGTGTTCGCGGTGGTGGATAAGAGAACTGTGCTGGCCGGTGCGATGGGCTTCTAGATATTGCGTTGATATGCTTCCCAGAGGGCTGTTGGTTGGTAAGGGCTGGCGCCTTCCCACTTACCTGGTATCTGTAGGGAGAGTCTGTGGTGGCCGACGGAGAGATGGATATAGCTTTGGGAAAAGAAACTAGGCGGGAGATTCTGCTTAGCAAGATACGATACCTGTATAAAATGATCGCTTTCCCGTCATTGCGTTGTTGCTTTGTGTAGTCTTGAGATGCTGAATCAGAGGTCGTGTGCGGTGTTGAATATGGAGTAATGAAGATGGCGATATTAGTTTTTAGCAACATCATGATCCCGATTTTGAAAGTATGGCTTAAAAGCACCTTGTCATTGTTTAAGTTTGTTCAAAGCAACGAGTTGTTGGTTAGGTGAGGGGTCTCGGATGCCTCCGAAAGGGAAGGAACGACTAAGTGGTTCCTTCTAAATATTTTAGAATGATAACCTCATGGTTTCAGAAATTTCTGTTGTAAAGTTAGAATTGTTTCCCTAGGTACATTCGAGCCCAAAATTAGCATCGGGAGCCATACGGGAAAACACTCACATCGAGTTTCCTCGTCACACCATCTCACAAGCACAGTCGAGTCAACCAGCAGGAACCCTTTAATTACCTGCATGTGTAACCATTGAAATTTGTACAACCAATTCTACCCTATCTTATACGCCCAATTAATTCCGAGCCAAAAAAAACAACTCAGTATACCAGAATGTACATCATGATCCGCTAGGACCAGCCTCCTCATCCTCGTCTCGACTGTCGGTTTTTTTGTCGTTTGCCCTTGAATAAATCCCCCAATGTGTTACTGAGACTTCTCGCTCTCGTAATTCCCGACCAACGCCCTCCATCGTTCCCAAGGGATTTGCTAAATTGTTCCTGTTCATTCGAATATGTATTCTTTAATGGTGATGTTCCTAATTCTTCATGGCTCCCGTCGGTCGTTGAAAATCCTTGGGAGCCCGACTTTGACCTGCGAAAACTTAGTTTTGGTCGCCTCATGCTCTTGGCTCGTGGTGATTCGATACCCCTCCGCAATGTGTCAGCAACGACGACACTCAGACCTCCGGAAAGAGGGGAAATAAAAGGTCCAGGCATCATCCGTGATATTGAATGCCTGGATACTGGAGTGACAGGTCTGTCTGTGGGTGGTGGTGCAGGACTTTGTTGGTGGTTTGGATGTGTATGTACATTGCCTTGAGACGTCGCTCTGTCTGGCGCAGAAGGCTTTAACAAATCGGATGAAGAGGATTGTGCTTCGGAGGGTAGCACAGGAGAAGGTGTTGTGCTTGTCATCCCTGGATGTCGTACAAACAGAAGATCTTCAGCTGAACTTCGCCAAGGGTTGCTAAGCAAAGGAGCTGATTCAGCCCCATTCGATTCCGAGGAAGGGACGGATGATGGTATGCGTGCCGATTGTGGATAGGATGCCAGAGCTTTCGGAGTTCGAGGTCGCGAAGAAGTTTCAGCAAAGCTAACCCGTGAAGATCTCCTGGAATCAGAAGTATCGTCGTATATCGCGTCCCCGTTTCGACTGACAACTTGAGATCTTCGGAGTGAGCCAAAGTTATTGTCTCGCCTTTGGTTGACATCTTCTTCTCCAGAGGTTTCCTGAACTGCCAGTCCGATCCTCTCTTCCCCTTCCTCGTCCAAATCATCTTCATCGGTATCGTCATGTGGAGGTCTTCCGCTGGTAATGAGGAACACGCCAAAGAAGGTCAAGAGGCAGCCCCCAACAAATTTGCCAACACTATCCGCGGTGGTTTTCTCGAAATCCCTGTACAGAACTGCACTTCCGATAATGACTGACAGCGTAAACATGACGAATTGCACAGGAATGACCTGTGTAGAATCAAATCGCTGCAATGCCTTGTTCACATATTTGACTTGCATGATCGCGGTTCCAACCAATACCGCGACTAATGCATAGGTGACTGGAGTTGTCAAAGCGCGCCATAATGTAGAAGATAACATCGATGCCACGCCTTTAGTGGAAAGAGCAGTATATCCACCTGAGAATCGTCAGTGGTGCAGTTTGTCTTGGGTAGGGAATTTTGCAACACTCACCAAACAAGCCAACAAGTCCCAGATCCACTAGTATGGTTTTGTTGCCATATCTTGGGCTTGCGTACATCAGGACTATAATCAAGGCCACCGTTATTGCCATGTAGATCTCAAATTCCAGAGTGGTGATAGCACCCCAAATCTCGTGAGGCCCCAGTTTCTTCTCTTGCTGCTTCGCGCTCAGCACCACCGTCACAGCTCCGCCAACAGCAACCACCACTCCCCAAAAATCTCGTAGTCGGAAACGCTCCTTTAACATAATGGGTGCAATCACACAGTTCGATATGAGGGCCACAACACCGAGTGGCGACACGATTGATGCGGGCGCGAAACCATATGCCAAAAAGTTCCCTGCTTCTCCAATCGTCATCAAAACAATTCCCCACCACCAATATGGTGACTTGAGATAAGTCTTCACCTGGTTCGATTCGTGTTTTGAGCAGGTCGATGATTGTGAGTCCGTTGAATGAAATGATCTTCGCAAAGGATCGTCCTCCTCTCCCTCCTGATCGTGGTCTCCATGCCCCTCAGCAGCATGATACCCATTTGCCCCAATTGTTCCATACCCATTTTGCGCCTTTTTCGCACTGCTCTTTGCCTTTTCTTTTCGAAGGGCCCGCTCTTCGTGGAGTTTTATGTGCGCATATCGTTGGATGTTTAAAGCGAAGGATATAAGGATATTGCCGACGATCGCAGTAATGATGCCAATTAATGACGACCATCGCTGAAGTTGTGAATCGCCATTTTCAAGACTTATAATGCTATCGAGACCCGATAGAGGCCCTGCTCGAGACAATATAGGCGCGCCGAAGGAAATCGCTGAAGATTCTGGGATCGGGGTTGAGAGATACATAGCAGCGAAGTTTGGTGGTAAGGTTGACGATTCCACCCCTCATAACCCCTCGATCAACAACTCCAGCAGAGTTGCGATGGACTCGATTCCTGCATAAACATGGGGATATATTTGTGAGCGAATCCTGCAATTTATGCTTGTGGTACACTAATGAAGAGTGTTGACGTTGTGATACAAAACTGGTGCTGTATGCGGAACATCGTCATTTCAAAGTTTCCGAAGTTCGCGTGCACTCCCGAAGTTGCTCCACCACGAAATTTTGTTCTCATCTCCGGTCCGAAAACGCGACACCATGAGCGACGACGAGGACTACGAGGTGGAGGGACCCGAACTGGCGGAGGATGATCCTATGAGAGAGTTTCTCCCGCAGGCATTTGGCAAAAAGAAAAAGGAGGCAGACGTCGCGGCGCAAATCGGTCGAACGAAGAGAGTGGTCGAGAAGGCTCCAGCTCCAGCGCCAGCACCAGCCATCAGGAGCAAAGAGGATGGTGGAGCAACTCGAGACAGGCTCAGGCAAGAGCCAGCATCAAAAGACTATGGATCGGATGACGACAACGACGATGATTCTGACGAGTCCGAAGACGACGAGTTTCCAGTGTCTCATGAGCTGGTCTTGAAGACACACGAGCGCGCAGTCACCACGGCTACCCTCGACCCGTCAGGATCAAGGTTGATCACTGGATCAATCGATTGCACCTTAAAACTACACGACTTTGCGTCGATGACCCCTACGACCTTGCGAGCCTTCAAGAGTGTAGATCCCAGCGCCTCGAAGACTTCCGCCAACTCCGAAACCCATCCCATAAATCATGTCGAATTCAACCCACTGTCAGGAGGTTCGTTCCTGTGTGTATCTGCACATCCTCAAGCAAAGGTTATGAATAGAGATGGCGAGGTGCTAGCAGAATTCCAGAAGGGCGACATGTACTTGAGGGACATGAACAACACGAAGGGTCACATTTCAGAGGTTACAACTGGAACTTGGAATCCGGTAAATCGAGATATATGCGTCACGGCTGGTACAGACAGCACGCTTCGAATATGGGATGTCAATTTCAAGAGAAGTCAAAAAGAGGTGATTGTTCACAAGTCTAGAGCGGCGGGCTCGGCGGGCAGGACCAGAATGACTGCTGTCGCTTGGGGAAGCCCATTACAAGGCGGTAATAATGTTCTGGTTGCTGCCGCTTTGGATGGAAGCCTCGTTATGTGGAGCGGGGATGGACCATATTCACGACCTGCCGCGGAGATCAGAGAAGCGCACAAGCCAAATACCTGGACTGGAGGCATTGATATAAGCGCAGATGGGCGAATGGTTGTTACTCGGGGTGGCGATGATCTGATCAAGCTCTGGGATACCCGGAAGTTCAAGATTCCAGTTGTGACCGTGGTTCACCCGTCAACATCCGACCACTACTCTACAACCAACATCAAATATTCTCCCAACTCGTCCTGCATTCTCACCGGGTCCGCCTCTGGGCATCTACATGTCCTTAACCCAGGCAATCTCAAGCCTGAACTTGTAACACCCGTCACCCCAGGGTCCCCTCTCATAACCGTACAATGGCACCCCAAACTCAACCAAATCATCACTGGCTCCGCTAACTCCGAAGTCCATGTTCTCTACAATCCAAATATCTCTTCTCGTGGTGCTGTGGACGTCATGTCTCGAGCTCCCAAGAAACGCCATGTAGACGACGACATAAATTTCACCACTGATCAATCAATCGGCATCTCAGGCGATGGTATTATCACCCCTGGAGGTCTGCCAACCAACGTGAACCCGAACTCCTTCGCGGCTCGTCATCCCACGGTCGGGCTTACCGCCTCTGGTCGTTCGCGAGATCCTCGCAGGCCGCAAGTTCCTCTTGTAACCCCATTCATGAAAAGCCAACCGGATGAACAGCATATCAATCAAAATATTCCATTGAGCAGCATGCGAGACGAGGATCCAAGAGAGGCCTTGCTGAAATATGCAGAGCTTGCGAAGAAAGATCCATTATTTACGAATGCATGGAAAGAAACGCAGCCCGTGACACAATACGCGGACCTAAGTGATGAGGAAGAAGATGGGCCGGAAAAGAAAAAGGTCAAAAGGTAGTTTTATGACAGTTTGACGCCGCAAATAGGGCAGGAGGAAATTATGAGTTCGGCATTGCAGGCGTTTGGGCGGATATACCAAAACGCTTTTAAAAGTACCCAAAGAGGGCACAATCCGAGAGATTCATCGGGACGGAATCTCAACCCCAAACACACGGGCTCATTAAAAACGGAGATTTGCAAGGGCGAAACCCTAAGTCGTATTTGTCCATGAGTCCCAAATTTACAAGTTCTCCCCGAAGCCTCTCAGGTGCCAAGCCACTTCAATGAAAAAAAAAAGCAAGACTTACGACACAATTGGTGTAAATACTCCGGCACTAAGCCAATACTAAGAAGAATATCATTTTGTTGCATTTCGCAGCACACGTTCCATCGGCACCTTAAATTCGCTGTGTCCAATTGTCGTGCGTTGTTGTGAGCTTGAGCACGTGGAGGTTGCGTGGTTGTTCGTATACTACCTAGTTGGGTAAACGTGAGGGGTTGCAAGGCGCAGTTGAATGTTGCGAAAATAAAATGCTTTCTATATCATGGCTACGGAAGACAGGCTCAAAGAGACCCAGATGAGACGAAAAGAGCGGACTTCAAATACTTGATACGGTAAAGGGGGAAGGAGAAAGATGATCGGAATAGATTTTGCATCACGTGACCATTAGATTCCTCCAACGGAGTTCCCCTCACTTGTTCCGATGAAAGACTTTGTAAAGTCTAAACAAACTATTTAGATAAGAGGACTCTTATATAAAGCTTCAGGAACAAGGGATGTTTTTGGGTTTTGAATCTCACATGGTCACTAGACCTCGCTTGAGCCACGCTTCAGCGACTTCAGGAAAATGTTCGCGCGCTTGTCATCTCCAACTCCAACCTCAACTCCACTCTCTATCATCACCACTTTTCATTCCGCCAAGGTCCACCTCCATCTCCATCTCCATCTCCATCTCCATCTCCACCTCATAAGTGATCTTCCGGTTCTCACACTCAGTTATCGTGCCCTCTGTCCGAGGAGAGCGAAGCGCAGAGAACACTGGGTCAAACCCCTACCAAGGCTGATAGCACCCACAACTGTCGGAAGGCTTCTCACTAGCCTTCTCCTTTAAGTCTAAAGGACATGCGATATCCACAAGTGAAAGCCTATGATATTGTGCACAGCAGAAGGCTCGCACGATTTCTCCATCCGTCTCGGGGCTGCTTCGGGGGTTCTTGGCAGGAGATGTTCTGACGTCGAGCTGCATGGAGAACGATTGGAGATTGACCCGCAGAGACCCCTAATGCTCCCCATTTATGAAGATGGAAGATGGGGGAGTCCCGAGTATCAACCGCTGGTTATCGTTTGATTATTTGCCTTGGAATTCTCTTCTGGTAGAACATGAATCGATTTTTCAGAAGTCGTTTTGGTTGAGAGGTGTCATATTAAACTGGCTTTGACGGCTTAAAAAGTCTTCACCAGGTTCCTTACTTGTGGCTCAAACAAGCACCCCTCCCGCCGCTTGGCTTCTCACATCCTCCTCTCTCCCTCTCGGGATTTCTCGCCCTCTCTAATTGGAGTCCCCGCAGTCAAAAATGACGTCGGGTTTCCACTTTTTCCAAACGCCAAAACCGCCATCACCTCGTCAAAATAATATCCTTTTGGTGTAAGCAACAACATCCAATCAGGCTGATCTCTGATATTGTATCTTGGTCACCGCTCTGTGGACGGGTTGTCTCGTTTCGTTGATAACGTTGTAGATCTTCCCGCAATATCAGGGTCCAATGCAAGTCTTGGGGCTAACATGACTTCGTTTCCTCGACGTTGAATATGTCGAGGGTCGGTATACTACGGACACAGTTACTAATTCGTCTTTCTGACGGCGAAGCTGTGGATAACAATTTCACATGGTGGAGGCAAGAGGCTGGGCGGTTATAAGCTACTAGTATATACATATTCCCTCCCTTCAGAAGTTCAATATTTGATTCCTCTTCTCATTCATGAAATTCTTTTTAATACCCTCCCAACTCTGAATGCCTCCCTTGAATCTGCTACGCTGTTAAGTTTGTGCAAATTCCTCAGCTAGCTGCGCCAGAACCATTTTCTTCAATCATGTTTTTTTAAAAAGAGCCCCGAGATGGGCAAAAGGTCGGGTAGTTTATCTACTGTCAAGACCTTTGCCGGCATGAATGGACGTCCCCTGGGTCTTCTCATCTCTACAATTGCCACTACTGGTTTCTTGCTTTTTGGCTACGACCAAGGAGTAATGAGTGGGATTATCTCCGCGGACCCTTTCAACGCATATTTCCCAGACACCAAAAATAATTCGGTATATCAAGGATTTGTCACAGCTATTTACGAGATCGGTTGTTTGATTGGGGCTATTTTCATTCTGTCTTTCGGTGATAGAACTGGCAGAAGAAAGGCGGTAGGTTTACCCTCTTCTCTTTTTGTCAATACTCTAACATTATTCAGATGATGCTCGGCGGGTTCATTATGATTATCGGTGTCATCATTCAAGTCACAGCCGTCAAAGGACACCGCGCCACCGCACAATTCATCATCGGACGAACTGTAACCGGTATTGGAAATGGCATCAACACTTCGACCATTCCAACATACCAGGCCGAGTGCAGTCGGGCAACAAATCGTGGACTTCTCATTTGTATTGAAGGAGGCATCATTGCTTTTGGAACGATGATTGCATACTGGATCGATTATGGTGCTTCGTATGGTCCCGACAACCTTACATGGCGTTTCCCGATTGCCTTCCAAATTGTTTTCGGTCTCATCCTTATCCTTGGGACTTCGTTTTTGCCAGAATCTCCAAGATGGCTTCTTACCAAAGACCGCCATGAAGAGGGATTGAATGTCACTGCTGCTTTGCACGGGCTTGAGACTACAGACCCGGAGGTTCAGCTCCAACACAACCTCATTCTCGACGGCATCAAAGCCAGCGGCCATCAAGGAGGCCATACTCCATATTCCGCTCTTTTTACAGGTGGCAAGACTCAACATTTCCGTCGCATGCTCCTTGGTTCATCTTCGCAATTCTTTCAACAACTCGGTGGTTGCAACGCAGTCATTTACTACTTCCCAATCCTGTTCCGGACCTCTATTGGCACAACTCCCAACCTTGCTCTCTTATTAGGTGGAGTAAACATGATCGTCTACGCCATTTTCGCCACCGTTTCCTGGTTCATAATCGAGCGCGCCGGACGTCGTAAACTCTTTCTTTGGGGCACTATCGGCCAATGCCTCAGCATGGTTCTCGTCTTCGCCTGCCTCATTCCCAACGGCGGCAAAAATCCAAACGCGAAAGGAGCAGGTGTCGGTCTCTTCACCTACATTGCATTTTTCGGGGCAACTTGGCTTCCGCTACCATGGCTATACCCCGCTGAAATCAACCCTCTCCAGACCCGTGCCCGCGCCAACGCCGTCTCAACCTGTTCCAACTGGCTCTTCAACTTCCTCATCGTCATGGTCACCCCCGTCATGCTCTCCAGCATCTCTTGGGGCACATACCTCTTCTTCGCCGTTGTCAACGCCTTCTTCATCCCCATCATCTACTTCTTCTATCCTGAGACCAAGCGTCGCTCGTTGGAGGAAATCGATCTAATTTTCGCCAAGGGATATCTCGAGAACATTAGCTACGTCAAAGCCAGTTTCGATTTGCCTTATCTCACTGATAGGGAGGTTGAAGCTATGGCGAGGGAATATGGTTTCGCGGACCAGGATGAGGAGTTTAAGGTTGGTGAAAAGGGTATTCAGGGAAGGAGGGGTGATGGTGATTCTGTTGCCGGGAGCGGCTCCGAAAATCCGAGACGTAGTGATAGTGAGGGAACCCTTCAGGTTGGGGAGGAGCAGGATGCTGGTTTGAAGAATGACTAAGTGAAGGGATTATCTTCTCTTGATGTGAACAAATGATGGTGTGCAATTGAGTCGCACTTAGCTTGAGTTCGAGGCTAGAGTTGGGTATGAAGTGATGCGATACGATGTAGTGTCATCACGTCGAGCATTTTCGGCGTTTGGGAATAGATTCAGTGGAGGGTAAAATGAAATGGCCATGTGATGAACATCATGGTCACCCATGATATGAGGATATGTATAGACATAAATGATAGACAGATACCACATAGATTTCAATTGAATATTTCGGAAGTAGCCGAGTGGTAATTATTCCTGTCGTGAGACGACTTTCAAAACTTCTTTTTTACGAAGTTATTGATTGGGGCTGATCTTCTTACATTCAGTGCATTTTACTGTGTCTATTAATATGAGATTATATGTTTATTGTTTAGGTAGTTCAACTCTAATCTCACTATCTTTGTTCCAAGATCGGTTAATAAGCCTGACCGCTTCTACTAAGGCGCTAATCACCCTCGGCTCACCCTCCAGCTCACCTGAGCTGTCTAAGCAACCTGAGTAGTACCTATTTAACTAATGAGGCTAGGTATTGGCTTAGGGCCTCATTAGTCATTTTTGTCAAGTTTTGACGCCCTAGGATCCCGAACCGGACTTTATGAAAATAGATTTACGTTATCTTTAAAGGCGCTGATTATATCAAGTTCCCGACTTCTAAAGCATATAGCATTTAAGATAGAGCTTGTTCGATAAGTCTCTCTATAAGTCTCTCTACTTCTTTATAGAAGATATAAGAGCTCTTTTATTCTACGATCTATAATATCTTAGTCTAAGATTATAAATAAAATAGTATATAATAGCTATTTTATATATTATATTAAATTATTAGATTTATAATAAAAAAATACTTATTATTATTAAGTCTTTGGTTAAATAGTATTTTAAACTTTAAAATTTTTATTAATAATTGTTACGGCTCTATAAAGGTACTAGGGCCCTGACGTCACGTAGGGACGTGTTTGCAAGGTGCTATATTATCGAAAAAACTAAGCTAAGGAGAGAAGAAGAGGTTCTCTTGAAGAAAGAAGCTCTATTTAACTATACAATAGCGCTAGTAAGCGAAGCAGTTCGTAAGCGATTCCCCTGGATAGTGAGTCATTCGGTCAGTCGTCAAGTCATTAAATCGACTAGCGATCAAAAGGACAGGCTATTATCAAGTCAATCTAGCCTGGCGTCGAGCTAGGTCTGTGACAATATAAATCCTTCTTATTTTTCGGCATATATAGCAATTTCTTTAG